>CM059329.1:165000-167500 GCA_030340685.1 Protosalanx chinensis
CCTCTCTCTCCCCCTCTCTCTCTCTCTCCCTCCCTCTCCTGTTCTCTCTTCCTCTCTGTGGCAGTCAGCCATCTTTTCTTTGTGTCTGATATTGCAAGAGATGACATGATAACAATCATAAGAACAGACTTGGTTAACTTGCAGCACCATCTTTCCTCATTCTCCTTATTTGTGATTCTGAGTCTCCTTCCCTCAGTGAGGTTGTGTGTGTGTGTGTGTGCACTAGGTGTGTAAGTGTGTATTTCTCTAACACACACAGTTCCATGTCTGAATGCATGCGCAGGGCTCTTGTCTCACACGATCACACAGACTCCCACAGTTCCTCATGCAGCACCTCGTATTTCTCACACATCATTTCCAGCCGTGGCTGATGGAGAGCGATGATGAGGGATAATTTGTACTGCTATTAACAGTTCATGATGAAGGGATACTGATGCAGAGCGATGATGAGGGATAACTTGTACTGCTAGTAACATGGATGAAGGGCTGAAGGGCTGAAGAGATGAAGGGCTGAAGGGCTGAAGAGATGAAGGGTTACTGGCGTACTGAGAGGATCCTTATCTTGAGCTACACTGAGTAAAAAGCCAATCAGAAAGCAACACCAGCACCTCTTAGAGTCAGTCTCTTTAATGATACATCTTATTCCACTTCTCTGTCATTCATATTTCAACCATCCCAATTCGTTCATGCTTTCCCATTACACTTCTTTCCATTCAGTCATTTAGCAGACTCTCTTATCCAGAGCGACAGCAAGTCGCAGCAAGTAGGGTGAAGTGCCTTGCCCAAGGACACAATGTCGTGATGACACAGCCGGGGTTCGGACCAGGTACCTTCTTATCACTAGCCAGACTCTCTAACCGCTCAGCCACATGACTCCCATCTTCCTCTTGTATTCATCACGAACACCTTTCACTTTTCTTAGTTCTTTTCTATGACAGTGTTGTGTCAGGGTCCTCCCCCCCATCCCCCTCTCTCTGTGCCTCCTCTCTTCTCCCTTACATCCCTTTGCTCTTCTCACCTCCCCCAACTTGCCTTCTTTACATTTCTCCTCTAACCCGCCCCCCCTCCCCCATCCCCCCTCCTCATCTCTCCTTCTTCATGTTCCAGATCTGTCACATAGCATTAGTGTGCTGGAGCACTCAAGCCCTACAGAAATAGCAGCCTCAGCCCAGGCTGCTGCACAGCCCGCCTGCTCTGCTGCTCCAGTTAGCATTGGACTGAGGCTGTGGTTGGCTCAGCTTGGGAAGGATGCCCACATTACTGCACTCATGCTGGACTCTCTGGTTATACAAGAGTGCCCTACTAAACTCAAGTGTCCTTTAGCAGGGCTGTTCTGTACATGCTAGCGTGTGCATTAGCCTACGAGATGGGGAGATGAACCAGCCAAACTAAAGCTCTAGACAGGATCTTTATACACGTACCTCGTTCAAAATGTTTATGCAAAATACATGTTTGTTTGTTTTTCTTAGACAGGCGGCATCATTATGTTGTTTTTTTTAATGCTGCGATATCCTGCATGTAAATTCACTCATTTGCCTAATTGTTCTTCTCACACTAAGGGAGAAAATGTTCTGTTAGCAGATTTACATATCTGTTCATTCTGACATCATCAAGGACTCGACCATCCTACCTCCAAATATTCCAGCCCAAATCCTCCCCCCACCACCCTCTGGCTGAACGGGATGGCCATTCAGAGCTCCACCCATCTCGAACCACGGCGCTCATCTGTGACTAAACCACTTGAAAAGACGTCTTTGTGTTTCAGAGCCCAGTGAAAATGTTTGTCGTTGTGAGCTTTGATCATCTGCTGCTGAGATGCAGCCCTACTGCCAGCCTCTGGAACATTCTGCAACGAGACTTCAAACACCCATTTGCTGCTCAACAGTGTTTTTTATAGACACCTTTAATAGCACAAATTTGTCTGACTCCTTAAAGCTGAATGAAGGTTTCTAAGGCTCACCAGGTACCTGTAGAAGCAGAGTGAACCAGCTGAGCGGAGGTTCAGAGACTGGGGGGTTAAGATAATACTGACACATGTAACAGGGAGACAGCCTGGCTAAAGATGACCCTCTCCAACCTGACTATAGTGAGAGGTGCTTCATCTATTTAACCACAAATTAAATCTGCTTGCTTAATAATGAATACAAAAAAAGGCTAACCAAGATACCTAACAAAGCAGATTTATGTAGCTGGAAATCTGTGTGTGCGTGTAGAGTGACAGAGGAAGCATAATTATGTTTACTGGGCTTTTGGGTAACAAGATGTGGAACAGTGGCATTTGATCAGATCCTGAAAACACTTCATCAAACACTGCTTAGCTCACTGAATCGACACACTCCTTCCTTCCCTGGTGTAAAACTCATTACCATCAAATTAATCGGTCTTGTAAACAATTTGAGAATTCAATATATCGTATTATAATTTACTATGCTGTGAGTATGCTGTGAGTATGCTGTGAGTATGCTGTGAGTATGCTGTGAGTATGCTGTGAGTATGCTGT
>CM059329.1:172500-220000 GCA_030340685.1 Protosalanx chinensis
CCTGTGGGTTTACTGTGTCTAAGCAGAGCTGGGGGGGGGGGGGCAATCCACTGAAGTCTCAAACCAAGCATGTAAGCGTAAGGAGCAGGAAGGTGGGGGAGAGGATTAGTGTACAGTAGCAAGCAGCACCCCCCCCCCCCCATCTCTGTCTCTCTCACACACACACACACACACACACGTCAGTGCATATCTGCGGAAAGTCATCGACCTCGTTCCGTAAAGTCCCGTTTCAAATGTTTTTAAACACATACTGGCACGAGGCGGTTCTGGAATGACCTACTTAGGTTCTCCCCCATCATGAGGGGGGGGGGGTGAGCAGGAAGTGGGGGGAAGGGGATGTAATTCCCAAGGCTTGCTCCAGGAGGTGTGTGTGTTATCTAAGAGCACAGTGATGGGCAGCCCTCCACTGTCATGTGTGATTAAACACACTCTCACAGACTCTGTGGACCCTCAGCCTCTCTCAGCCTCTCTCAGCCTCTCTCAGCCTCTCTCAGCCTCTCTCAGCCTCTCTCAGCCTCTCTCAGCCTCTCTCAGCCTCTCTCCCAGCCTCTCAGCCTCTCTCAGCCTCTCCCAGCCTCTCTCAGCCTCTCTCAGCCTCTCTCATTCTCTCCCAGCCTCTCTCAGTCTCTCCCAGTCTCTCCCAGCCTCTCTCAGCCTCTCTCAGTCTCTCTCAGCCTCTCCCAGCCTCTCTCAGCCTCTCCCAGCCTCTCTCAGCCTCTCTCAGCCTCTCTCATTCTCTCCCAGCCTCTCTCAGTCTCTCTCAGTCTCTCTCAGCCTCTCCCAGCCTCTCCCAGCCTCTCTCAGCCTCTCTCAGCCTCTCTCAGCCTCTCTCAGCCTCTCCCAGCCTCTCTCAGCCTCCTTTTATTCGTCCCACAGTGAGGACAGTTTGCAACAGCAGCAGGGTTCAGCACTATAAGAATATAAGATACAAAGTACAAGATACAGGGAATACTATCAAATATGGAGATAAGGATCTAAGAGCATGAAATATCCACATTGTATATAAGTGAGGGTTAAGTGAGGTGACTCCTGCCATGAATAAGTAGTGAGTGACACATTTCCATGTATTCATTTAGACACTTTTATCCAAAGCGACTTCATAGAGAGAAAGCTTTAACAAAAGAGCATCGGTCATTGATCATAACGTGATAGAACCCAAACATTGTGGGTAGTCAGATTATAAAACATGAAACCAAACAAGTGCCAAAGGGCAGAACCACAAGAGCATTCAGTTAAACAAGTTACAATGACATGACATGCAGCTCAAACCTGCACTAATGTACCTGTAGGAAAGTGGGTAACAATAATAAACCTCACAGCAAGTATAAGAATTCTGAATCAGGTTAGAACAAAAAGATCAACTCTCTCACATCCATACAGCCAAGTTACTGCATGTGTGGAATATGCACATAATATTACACACATGTCACTGCACACGTTTTACATGCATAGGATGAAGAGAAACATGGTGAGCAGGTGTGATCTGGGCTGGGGGGGGTATGGGGGGGGGGTATGGGGGGGGATATGGGGGAGGGGGTATGGGGGGGGTATGGGGGAGGGGGTATGGGAGGGGATATGGGGGAGGGGGTATGGGGGGGGGATATGGGGGAGGGGGTATGGGGGGGTTTTGGAGAGACATACTGTTTACAGACACAAGCCCAGTTTTCACAAAAGCCTGTGATCACAAACCCACACATCCACAAATATGATCACACATGCAAACAGATGCCATATATGAAGCCCTGAACCCAAACCCTGCCTCATGATATCATACAATAGAATAATACAATAGAATAATACAATAGAATAATACATCTTGTTCAGTTCAACATCACTTACTCGGATAAGAAAGCTTCAACATGGTGTTTGTCCATGTTACTTGGGGAAAGAAGGTTTCTGAAGATGTTCCCCTGCTCCAACACACCTCCACAGAGCTTGATAACGACCCTTCATTAGAAGCAGGTGTGCTGGAGCAGGGAAAGATAGATAGATAAGATAGATAAGTCCTTTATTGTCATTACACTTCATGCAACGAAATTCTGTGGGTACTCCCAAAAGCAGCAGCATTTAAATTGAATGTACATCATAAATAGAAAATTTCAATATAAAAATATGAAAATATATATATATTTTAAAAAAAGAGTAGGAGGAGGTAGACAGGGGTGAGGAAGTTCTGGTGTTTGGGGTGTGTGGGGTGTGTGGGGTGGGTTCCTGTGTGTGTGTCCGTGGGCATTTGCAGTCCTTATGGCCCAGGGGAAGAAGCTGTTTGACAGTCTGCAGGTGTGGGACTTTATGGACCTGTACTGTCTTCCAGGCAGCAGCAGGTCAAACAGGGGGTGTGTGGGGTGTGTGGGGTGTGTGGGGTGTGCGGGGTGTGTGGGGTGTGCGGGGTGTGTGGGGTCTGCTGTGATGGCCCTGGTCCTCCTCAGACAGCAGGATAGGGACATTTGTTCCAGGTTGGGCAGAGGGCAGCCGATGATCTTCTGGGCTGTGTTGATGACCCTCTGCACTGCCTTCCTGTCCTCCACTGTGGAGCCTGCGTACCACACACTCAGACAGAAGGTCAGTACGCTCTCCACAGCAGAGTGGTAGAAGGCCAGCAGCAGCTTCTGGTCCAGGTTGTCCTTCCTGAGGACCCGCAGGAAGTGTAGTCGCTGCTGGGCCTTCTTCACCAGGTACCTGATGTTGCCTGTCCAGGTGTTGTCAGAGGAGATGTGGGTGCCCAGGAACTTGAAGGTGGAGATGATTTCCACCTCTTCCCCATTTATGACCAGAGGGGTGATGGTTTCTGGTCTGAGTTTCCTGAAGTCCATTATCAGTTCCCTGTTTTTTTGGACATTCAGGAACAGGTTGTTGTCCGAGCACCAGATTGAGAGTTTCTCTACCTCCTCCCTGTACGCCGATTCCTCTCCGTCGATGATCAGCCCAACCACGGTGGTGTCGTCCGCGTATTTTATGATACGGTTGGTAGGGGGGGACGGGGAGCAGTCAGTAGTGTACAGGGCGTACAGCAGGGGGCTCAGGACACAACCCTGGGGGGAGCCAGTACTGAGGGTGATAGTAGAGGACTGGTAGGGGCCGAGTTTCACAGTCTGGGGGCGGTGTGACAAGAAGTTTTAGATCCAGGAGCAGGTGAGGGGGGGGATCTGGAGCTGGAGCAGTTTATTGTAAAGGATATCCAGGATTATTGTATTAAAAGCTGAGCTGTAGTCCACAAAGAGCATCCTCACGTAGCTCTTCCTGTTCTCCAGGTGACTCAGCGCTGTGTGTAGTGAGAGGGCGATGGCGTCCTCCGTGGACCTGTTTGCCCTGTAGGCAATCTGGTGGGGGTCAAGGGAGGGGGGGAGGAGGTCATTGAGGTGCTGGGAGACTGATCGCTCCAGGCACTTCATGATTACAGACCTCAGGGCGATGGGTCTGTAATCATTCAGGCTGGCTGTGGCAGATTTTTGGGGGATCGGGATGATGGTGGAGGCCTTCAGGCAGGTGGGGACCGTGGCGTGTGTCAGGGAGAGGTTGAACATCCTGGTGAGGATCCCTGTCAGCTGGTCTGCACACGCTTTAATCACTGCCCCTGGGATGCTGTCGGGACCAGGAGCTTTCCTGGGGTTCACTGCTCTCAGGTTCCTGCTCACCTCGTCCTCCTGGAGAGAGAGAGGGGGGATGCTGGGACCAGGGGGGGGGGCAGAGACTGCTGGTGGGTGGTGGTGGTCTCAAACTGTTCAGCTCCTCTGCCAGGGTGCTGCTGATAGAGGATGGGGGGGGGGGGGGGGGGTTGGCCTCTGTAGTTAGTGAGGGCCTGAAACGTCTAAAACCTTCAGGACAGCGGCCTCGAGGACCAGGATTGGACACCCCTGAAGTAGACGAACCCTTCAAGTGTTCAAACTATGAACTGGTTCAACCCCTGGGTGTGACGGCTCCTTAGGGGAGGAGCTTTAGGGTCCACACACTCATGATCATTCACTCAGAGTCCTGAAACACGCCTTCCTCCCTGTTCACTGATATCCTGATCTTTGATATAACATAATACATCTATCACAGCAAACTCCAGGAAAGAACTCCATACAGCGTCATTATTTATCATTATTCTGCCCCACCACATACTGCCCCACCACATACTGCCCCACCACATACTGCCCCACCACATACTGCCCCACCACATACTGCCCCACCACACACTGCCCCACCACATACTGCCCCACCACATACTGCCCCACCACATACTGCCCCACCACATACTGCCCCACCACATACTGCCCCACCACATACTGCCCCACCACACACTGCCCCACCACATACTGTCCCACCACATACTGCCCCACCACATACTGCCCCACCACATACTGCCCCACCACATACTGCCCCACCACATACTGCCCCACCACATACTGCCCCACCACATACTGTCCCACCACATACTGCCCCACCACATACTGCCCCACCACATACTGCCCCACCACATACTGCCCCACCACATACACTCTAACAACACTCTGACTCTAACAACACTCTGACTCTAACAACACTCTGACTCTAACAACACTCTGACTCTAACAACACTGACTCCAACAACACTCTGCCTCTAACAACACTCTGACTCTAACAACACTGACTCCAACAACACTCTGACTCTAACAACACTCTGACTCTAACAACACTGACTCCAACAACACTCTGACTCTAACAACACTCTGACTCCAACAACACTGACTCCAACAACACTCTGACTCTAACAACACTCTGACTCTAACAACACTCTGACTCTAACAACACTCTGACTCTAACAACACTCTGACTCTAACAACACTCTGACTCTAACAACACTCTGACTCTAACAACACTCTGACTCTAACAACACTCTGCCTCTAACAACACTCTGCCTCTAACAACACTCTGACTCTAACAACACTCTGACTCTAACAACACTCTGACTCTAACAACACTCTGACTCCAACAACACTCTGACTCTAACAACACTCTGACTCCAACAACACTCTGACTCTAACAACACTCTGACTCCAACAACACTCTGACTCTAACAACACTCTGACTCTAACAACACTCTGACTCTAACAACACTCTGACTCTAACAACACTGACTCCAACAACACTCTGACTCTAACAACACTCTGACTCCAACAACACTGACTCCAACAACACTCTGACTCTAACAACACTCTGACTCTAACAACACTCTGACTCTAACAACACTCTGACTCTAACAACACTCTGACTCTAACAACACTCTGACTCTAACAACACTCTGACTCTAACAACACTCTGACTCTAACAACACTCTGACTCCAACAACACTCTGACTCTAACAACACTCTGACTCCAACAACACTCTGACTCTAACAACACTCTGACTCCAACAACACTCAGAAGAAAATCAAGGACAATCTGCAAACAATTCCGTATATGCAGTATATATCATTTAAAATATGAAATTAAAATTACATACTGTAGATATCAGTAGAGAATGCATGTATTTATTTGGCCAAAATAGGACATTTTGTAAAATGCTGGCACCCTCCAAGCATTGCAAGCTGCAGACTGACAACAGCACTTCCCAATTCTGCATTTTTCCATCAATTGTGTCGCTAAGCCTGGTGCTAAGCCTGCAACTGAGGTATTTACAGTCCTGTGTGTGTGTGTGTGTTCGAGATTGAAACATTTCCAGTGTGTCTGTTGGGCCCCAGAGTGTCCCCACCCCATCGTGCTCTCAGCAGGGATGCAGAAGAGGAGGAAGGATCAGTCCCTAACTTGGAGAGACCCATGATGTGTGACATCTCATCTGGAGTTGAGCTGCACATCCCTCTCAGTCAGGCTCACAATCGTTTACAACATTCTGATCATTTACCACAAGCAAAGCATTTTTACACACTTATTCTAAACATGCATCCTAACAGACACAGATCTAACACAAAGTCAAACTAGCAGTGTGCAACACTGCCTGAGTACAGGACTGTTCTGTGACCCTCCTTCTGACTGCAGACACACACACAGTCACCATTCTCCAGCTCTGTACACTGTGAAAAGAGGCTCCTACCTCAGCCAATCAGAGAGCCTCACACCCCCAGGCTTCCAGGGGCTTAGCCAATAGAGAGTTTCACTTCTCTCCACATGACCGTATTTGCTCCTGTCCATCAAATGGGTCATATATAGTTCAATTCAAGTAGAGCAGACAGGGCAGGGTGGGAGCGTGGAGATGTTCAATACCTCGTCTAGCCTGTGTGTGTGAGTGCGTGTGTGAGTGTGTGTGTGAGTGAGTGTGAGTGTGTGTGCGTGCGTGTGTGCGTGTCCATTTTACAAAGTGTGTAAGTGTTTTTTTCCTTGTATTTTTTCTCCTGAACTGCCGATTAGCCATGGAGCGACCTAATGGCAGAGTTCCTGTTGAGGAAGCTACACAATGTGTGAACAGGAGATCAGAGAGCGAGAGAGGGAGAGAGAGAGACAGAGAGAGACAGAGGGGGAGAGAGAGAGAGACAGAGAGAGAGAGAGAGAACATTAAGATACACAAAAGAGGGAGGGAGGGAGGGAGAAAAGAAAAAAACTAATTCTCCTCAATTCCAGTCCAACTTTACTCAGAAGAGCAGCTTCAGTGAAACTCTCCACCTCGGCTGCTGCAACTTCTCTTCTCTTTTCTTTTTTTATATCTACCTCCAGCTTGTTTGATTTCTTAACAGATTCGCCCTTTTTCAAGCCACCTCCCCCTGACGCATGACACAGGAAAGAAGTTTTGTGGGACTTAATCATTTCTTTGTTGGGTAAGCAGAAAATATTTTTTTGACTCTACTGTCTTTACTGTACTGTTGATGTATGATGTCTTCACAATTCCAACTTTCATAAAATGAAAAATATTGTATTTAGCTATTTTTCCTCTGTTTCACTTCTGCAGTATGACTGCAGTTTCAATATGCATCCATGTCATTTTCATGCTTGTGTGCCAGTGGGTGGAAAATGATTCAGCCCTTTTGGTTTGGGTTTAGTGACACGAAGAGAGAAATGTCACAAATATCGTCAGTGTCAGCGGCAGCAGGGTTGTTTATTGTGCTAGTCGGCGGCGCTGGGCAAACACTGTCACAGTTCATTTTCAAGCACAGGAACAAGCACAGACAAGCACAATACTTCATAGTAATTTTCGTCCCTCAAGATGAGAGGCGCTTCTATGTGTGTTTGTGGGTAGTAGAGACAGCGGGAAGAGCTTAGAGTGTCTTCAGCTGTAACCCTCATCGTCGTGGATAGAAAAGAAGGCGAGAGAGACAGTGGACAAAAACAGGAGGCCCATGTGACCCAGGTTCACCAGACAGACAGACAGACTGACAGACAGATAGACAGACTGCTGAGAAGGAATAGTTCATGAAGGACTGAACACCAGTGGGGCAGAATAAATATATCTGAAAGTCTTAACGGTGGCTTAGAATCTCCTCCGTAAGTCACTCACTAGCCCTCAATACAAAACAGAGGAAATCTCTGTAATGTTGAAGTCCTTTCTGCGTAAGAGGGTTGGTCAGTGTGAACTTCAGTTCAGAAGCAGAACGGGAGCTGGAGGATGATGCTAATCTGGACCTGAGGGCTGTTCAGACTGTGATAACACTTCCTGACAACAGTAGCTAAAACTGAACCCACAGCCTGGAGGGCGCTGGAAGAGGAATATGAAGAGGTCACTGCACAGAGAGCAGAGAGGGAGCTTCCAGAGAGAGGCAGGACAAGAGGAATATGAAGAGGTCACTGCACAGAGAGCAGAGAGGGAGCTTCCAGAGAGAGGCAGGACAAGAGGAATATGAAGAGGTCACTGCACAGAGAGCAGAGAGGGAGCTTCCAGAGAGAGGCAGGACAAGAGGAATATGAAGAGGTCACTGCACAGAGAGCAGAGAGGGAGCTTCCAGAGAGAGGCAGGACAAGAGGAATATGAAGAGGTCACTGCACAGAGAGCAGAGAGGGAGCTTCCAGAGAGAGGCAGGACAAGAGGAATATGAAGAGGTCACTGCACAGAGAGCAGAGAGGGAGCTTCCAGAGAGAGGCAGGACAAGAGGAATATGAAGAGGTCACTGCACAGAGAGCAGAGAGGGAGCGTCCAGAGAGAGGCAGGACAAGAGGAATATGAAGAGGTCACTGCACAGAGAGCAGAGAGGGAGCGTCCAGAGAGAGGCAGGACAAGGACAAGAGCAGCAGAGGGTTTGTGTGTGATGCTGTTATGACCTGCAGGGGACTTTAGAGAGCCCTGCACTTTGTTCAGGTTAGTGGCCATTCTCATAAATAGCACCATCACTTGGTCTCTCCCCCCAGTCCTGCACTCCTTGTTTCTACCTGTATTTCAATAGAAACCAGACAGAGGGTAATTCACCGGTCCCAGTCGCCTTTCAAGACCCACAGATGGGTACTAGGGATGTGTTAGCACCCAGTGCCTAAATCCACGCTAACACACAAAGTGCAGAGGCCGTGTCGAGTGGGTGGGAGGAGGGGAACCACAGGAGGAGTCAGGATTAGAGTTGTGGGGTACAGAGGCCGGGGGGGGGAGGGGGGGGGGGTGGGGGGGGTGGGCAGTGGACAGGAAATGACTGCCTTTGATCACCCACTTGCAGAATGGGGCCCCCACCACACCAAAATAAAGGACAGAAGAGAGAGGAAGACATAAAAGGAGAAGAGAGAGAAATAGAGAAGGACTGTGGCAACATGCTGTCTAACCTTCCCCTAGGGCCTCTTCTAAGCCAATCTGGGGGAGTAATAAACAAGCGAGGAGTGAAAGAGAGAGAGAGGAGAGACACAAAGCTTTAAGAACCTGTCTGGCACTTCCTCTGGGTCATTATGAGCTCAGGTGCTCAAAAGTCAAACAATCCAAAGCATTGGGGGGGGGGGCTTCGAAACCTTCACCCCATTCCCTTTCTCCATTCACAATCCTCTGAATTCTTCAGTTTTCCTCCTTCTCCCTCCTCTCCTCCCTTCTCCCTCCTCTCCTCCTCCCTCCTCTCCTCCTTCCTTCTCCTTCCTCTCCTCCTCCTTCTCCCTTCTCCCTCCTCCCTCCTCTCCTCCTTCCTTCTCCTTCCTCTCCTCCCTCCTTCTCCCTTCTCCCTCCTCCCTTCTCTCCTCCTTCCTTCTCCTTCCTCTCCTCTCCTCCCTTCTTCCTTCTCCCTTCTCCCTCCTCCCCTCCTTCCTTCTCCCTCCTCTCCTCCTTCTCCCTCCTCTCCTCTCCTCCTTCTCCCTCCTCTCCTCTCCTCCTTCTCCCTCCTCTCCTCCTTCTCCCTCCTCTCCTCTCCTCTCCTCCTTCTCCCTCCTCTCCTCCTTCCTTCTCCCTCCTCTCCTCTCCTCCCTCCTCTCCTCATTCCTTCTCCCTCCTCTCCTCTCCTCCTTCTCCCTCCTCTCCTCTCCTCTCATCCTTCTCCCTCCTCTCCTCTCCTCCTTCTCCCTCCTCTCCTCCCTCCTCTCCTCATTCCTTCTCCCTCCTCTCCTCTCATCCTTCTCCCTCCTCTCCTCTCCTCCTTCTCCCTCCTCTCCTCTCCTCCTTCTCCCTCCTTCTCCCTCCTCTCCTCTCCTCCTTCTCCCTCCTCTCCTCCTTCTCCCTCCTCTCCTCTCCTCCTTCTCCCTCCTTCTCCCTCCTCTCCTCTCCTCCTTCTCCCTCCTCTCCTCTCCTCCTTCTCCCTCCTCTCCTCCTTCTCCCTCCTCTCCTCTCCTCTCCTCCTTCTCCCTCCTCTCCTCCTTCTCCCTCCTCTCCTCCTTCTCCCTCCTCTCCTCTCCTCCTTCTCCCTCCTTCTCCCTCCTCTCCTCTCCTCCTTCTCCCTCCTCTCCTCTCCTCCTTCTCTCTCCTCTCCTCCTTCTCCCTCCTCTCCTCTCCTCCCTCCTCTCCTCTCCTCCTTCTCTCTCCTCTCCTCCTTCTCCCTCCTCTCCTCTCCTCCCTCCTCTCCTCTCCTCCTTCTCTCTCCTCTCCTCCTTCTCCCTCCTCTCATCCTTCTCCCTCCTCTCCTCTCCTCCTTCTCCCTCCTCTCCTCTCCCCCTGCTCCCCTTCTTCCTGTCTGGTCCCTCCCACCTGCTTTCGTTTTGGGGCAGGAATGGACGACACGCTTGTCTCAGCCTCCAGTTTCTGGAACATTCATACACGAAAAGCGAAAACATCTGTGGTGACAAACAGTAGAAGGTGACGAGACAAAAGCTAGTGTGTAAAACAAGCGTGTAAAACAAGCGTGTAAAACAAGTGTGTAAAACAAGTGTGAATATAAAACATTTAACCTGACGTCTGGATCCTCGTCTGGGATTTTCTTTTTTACGATACTGACAAATACTTCCTACTTTACTCATTTTTACATTTGACACAAGCGGTGAGATTTGAAGAAAGTAGCCGTCTGGCTCACAAGCTGGCTGTGCCGGAGTCTTCTGCAATGTAGAGATATACTACAGGCTTCTAACCATGGCTAAGCTTTAAAGAGGATTTATTGTCAGTTTGTTTTATCACCACTGCTTGTGGATAAAGGCAGGTGTGTGTGTGTGTGTGTGTGTGTGTGTGTGTCCTGGCCTCCTGCACAGCTTCACACCAGTGGTTTTCAATCCCTGTCTGTTGTCTCAGTGTGTAATGACAGTTTACACATAGCAAACTGATAGATACCAACTGGGATGTTTAATTAATGGGAGTGTGTGTGTCAATGTGTGTGTGAATGTGTGTGTAAATGTGTGTGTGAATGTGTGTGTAAATGTGTGTGTGAATGTGTGTAAACCTGCTTCGCAGACCAGGAGTTCTATCTCCTCATGTTCTGAGGCCAAACTGTTCCTCACATCCGTTGTTAGACTGAATTACAGTGCTGAGTGTGTCTGTCGCGAAAAACTATCCGTAAAAAGATGGAGAAATCTGTGTGTCATTGAGAATGCTCTTTAACTGAGTCCTGTAGCCGGACATAAAGTCATAACAGCTTTTACAAACCATAAAGTCATATATATGTATGGATTATTATATCTGTCTGTTATATAGATGCAAATATGCATGATGAAGACAATGAGTTCTGAGCAGATTATATTTAGATTCAAATACAATTTTTGGACCAAACGTTAAATCACACACACAAAAAACATCTAAATGGCTGTTCTTGGTTTGCCTTAATATTTATACATTTGTAAAATGAAAAACCAGCAATAAAATATTAGAATCAAATTAAACAAAGGGCAGGAGCCTTTGTTATATGGAACCATAGAAATTATTCAGACACTGTCGACTGTTTTTAGACATAGCCTCAGCAAAAGAGGCCCACATTTGCCATCCTACTTGTTTAAAGATTATGTTTAGGTTTAGATAGACATTGACATATTTTATGGTGACACAATGTCATCATGTGCCAAATTAGCATGTTTAAAACAGAATATTTCCTTCCAGAGCAGATGGACGTCTAGTCCGCTGTGATTGTTGCCGTGTAAATACAAGCCTCCATTTTGATGTACTGCAGCAAATTGCTGAGACACCAACTTCACATTTTCAGACGGCGTGTGTAAAGATATCAGACATGACCAACAGTCACACAAACAACATACTGCTTCATACTCAGGAGGAAAATATAATCACATCGAGACACAGCAAGCTAACTGGACCCATACAGAAAGAATAATTAAATCAATTTGAATACTTAAAAATGTATTATTCAATTAAATTATTTATCATTATATTTAAGTTGTACATTATGATCTCCAATGAAAACAAGGCACATAATATACATAGAAATTATATCAAGTTTATAGATTATTTTTTTTGTAGAGCCAATTCTTTTTATTTTTTTCTGTTCAGTGAATATCAGGGTCAATTAGAAGTCCCATCTGACTGCTGTTATTTGTGCATTAGTGCCCTAACCCTGTACAGACCCACCAAGCTGCTTCAGTATCACAGACTCATATTTCTACCATCATGTGTTACTCAGTCACAGTAATATTATGCTGAACCCTCCCAAGCACAACATGCTTTACAAAACATACATTCTACACGTGTGAATATGAAAAATTCATTTTATATCGTAAACAATTGTGAATTCCCCAAAATGTACATCTTGTACATAATTGACAAGATCATTTATTAAATGGTGTCCAGAATAAATAAGTGTTCACAAAACGTTTCAACAGGATCGATAACTGTGGCGGCATAACGATAATATTGAGTGATATCTGATTACCAATAATAATTGATTGGTAACTGACAAAGATGTGTTTGATCCCTCTGCACAATCTGTTTTCCAGCATGTGAGGACTCTCAGGATTCACCTCTTTCATTTCTAAAACTAAAGCTGTGCTTATTTCTGAGGCACCTTTTCTGCTGCGAATGATCAAAGAGTCCCCAGTCAGTGCAGAGGAGGAGAGCAGACAGGGAAAACACAGAAGGAGACAGATGAGGGGGGAGAAAGAGACAGGATTTGGATTCTCTAGGGTAATAAAAACAGGAAAATCTAATGACCCAGACTCTCTTTATTTTGATCTGGGTTTGAGCTAATAATGGATGATGCAAATCAAATGAAAGAGGGATTGGAAGACAGTCGAATAAGAAGTACACATCTTGGCAGCATCCTCATGAAATTATCATGACCAAGTATGTTTTAGTTGACTAAGAATGACCAGAAAATGTTCCAGTTCATATGGATGAAACAGTCTTTCTATGTTTGAGTCTGATGACATTATTCTGCCCCCCGTATAGTTCAAGCTCCTGTCACAACACAACATATAACTAAGTGGTGAAGCCTGAAGTCAATAAGAATGATATGGAACTGGGATTCCACTGGAATGTGCGTTCGAAGCGGGGAAATGGCTTCAGCTAGCTGCTCTGAATTACGTACAGATTAGAAATCCTGAAATCATACAAGTGAACAACAGGGATGCAGTTAATAACTGTTAATAACAGTTTGAGGATAAGAGGGCTGAGTGGCTGAAGAGGGAAAATGTTGTATGTGAGCACAGATTAGTATCAACCTGGGGTTTTAGACTGAGGAAAAACCCTTGACTACAGAGGAGGGAAATAAGAGGAGAAATCTGGTGAAAGAGCAGCTGGATTTCTGTTCAACTGTCCTGCAAATAGACTGGTAGACTGCTAGACTGGTACACTGGTACACTGGTACACTGGTACACTGGTACACTGGTAGACTGGTACACTGGTAGACTGGTAGACTGGTAGAATGGTACACTGGTAGAATGGTACACTGGTAGACTGGTAGACTGGTACACTGGTACACTGGTAGAATGGTACACTGGTAGACTGGTAGACTGGTAGACTGGTACACTGGTAGAATGGTAGACTGGTAGACTGGTACACTGGTAGACTGGTACACTGGTAGACTGGTCCTCCCATTTCACTGGGATGTTTGATGCCTTCATGAACCAGACTCATGGCTGTAAAACCCACAGAGGATGGGTGTGGGCTTGAAGCCAGCTGATGCATTAGTTTTACTCTAACTTCATTATAGTCCCGTACCAGTAATCTAATAAATGGTTTGGAGAAAAATATGTTTTTGTCTAAGTGGAATATGGAGTCAATCATTGAATACACTTGGAACTACAAGTCCCAGTTGGTATCGTGCATTGAGAAGGACTACAAACATCAACAAAGGGATCGAGGGATTACTGAGGCCACTTCAGATCAGCGCTGACTCAATAGAGCTCCCCTTCCATTTTGAATTGCAGATGATGTGAAACGTCTTCTTTGACGTTGTGCTCCTGAAGTGACAGCTGAGGTTCTCTTCAGTCCCAGTAATGTCACTCTGTGTTGGCCTCTGAAGCCCCCCCCCCACTGTCAACTCACCAACACACACGTGCACACAGGGACCACTACACACATACACACACCTACACACTAATACACACCAACACACACGTGCACACAGGGACCACTACACACATTCACACACCTACACACTAATACACACCAACACACACGTGCACACAGGGACCACTACACACATACACACACCTACACACTAATACACACCAACACACACGTGCACACAGGGACCACTACACACACACATGGACTTGAAGGAAGCTAGGTATGATGAAACCATCCTCTCTAGACAAAGACACCTTATAATATATACAGTATACACACACACACACCCACACTCACACACACCCACACTCACACACACACCCACACACCCACACTCACACACACACCTCATACACACAAACACACACACTCATACACACAAACACACACTCATACACCCCCCCCCCCACACACACACACACATACACCCACACAGACAAACACCCCCCCCCCACACACACACACACACACACACTCATACACACCCACACTCATAGACACACTCATACACTCATGGAGTATACACACACCCACACACTCATACACACTCATACACACACTCATACACACACTCATACACACACTCATACACACACTCATACACACACTCATACACACACTCATACACACACTCATACACACACTCATACACACACTCATACACACACTCATACACACACTCATACACACACTCATACACACACTCATACACACACTCATACACAGACACTCATACACCTCCTCGGCCCCCCAGCACTTCTGGGTCAGTGATCATCATTATCATTTATAATTCCTCCTTTCTACAGCGCTTTAGGGTTAGCAGTGAGAAGCCCGACAGACTGTGGATTTGAAGACTTTCAGTGTTCTCACTTGAAATATGTTGAATGTATTCATTCTTGTCTTGAACAAGCTTGTCCAGAGCATCTCCAGGCTAAAGAGCATTCCCCATTGGCTAAGGCTACCCTGCATAATAATACATTACAGCTGATGTGTTAGAGACTATACAGTGAGAAACAAGCGTAGCAGCATAGCAACACCCGAATCTACCAACTGTCATCAGTGAATCGTTTATTTAATAACAAGTTTCCCCCCCAACAGGCCAGGCTACTCAAGCCTCCTTGTTATGATCAATGACAGGAGGAGAATTATGATTATAGTTCAATGCTGAAAGAGTCATCATCACCAACAGATGTTTATCTGTAAAGCTGCCAGTGAGCAACCTTCAGCTACTTCAAAGTGATGTGTCTTATTGAGGGAATTACTCCAATTTATGGAAGAAGGCGGGGTGGTTGGGGGGGCGCTGATCCGAGCCTCCCCCCCCCTCTCTGCTCCCTGTGACGGGATTCTGATGGAAGATAACATGGTGGGTCAAGTCATTAGAGCCCCACATTTAAACCCTCCATGAGGATTTACCATTTGAAGTTCCAACAGTATCGAAGCTTTGAAGAAAATTGAGGGCAGCTGATAAACTTGACCTCTTCTGAGGGAGAGAAGTGTGGAACCAATGAAGAAAGAACACATCACATAACAAACAAGGTCATATCCAAACCGCCCTATCACAAAGCTCCAGCACTACTTTGTTCTACTGAGGCGTAAGCGATCCTCAGACCTGAATCAAGCGATGGATGTTGTTAAGCTATGGAGGCTGGATTAGCTCTGGATTGAGTGTGTGAGGGTTTCTCAGGACATATATCATGATATAGTCTAGTCCTGTTAAACTCTTAGTTAGCAGAGGTTTGTGTCTGTCTGTAGTTCAGGTTTAGGTAGGTGGAAGCAAGATTCTGCCTCATGACAGCAACATGACAAACACATGTATGTTAGAGCTACAGAATAGTCCCTCATATCCTTAAAACACCCCCAAGGTCCTACACTTACAACAGTCTGCAAATGTGAGAACATTTTGTCTGAGACAAGCAATGCAGAGATGTTGCTGTGGAAAAGGTTCAAATGTTGTATTTAGGCCCTTTTTCATTTTTTTAACCCACTGGATCCTTGAGTGTTTGTACAGAAGTTGTTGGGGAACCTTATCTTCCTCCACCTGATTTGGCAAATTTCCTTCCACCCCGATTCTGCTGAAGTTACACAAAGAGCTTTTAAAACCACAACAATGGGCTTAACCTATAAGTAGCCTGTTATGGTCTCAGCAACATTTTCTATTGACAAGAGGTGGTTTGTACTTAACTGGCACAATTTGCCTTGTCAGTTATGGACTGTGTATGGAACATTTAAATTATTTGCTCTTACTTAGGTCTATTCTGCTAAAAAACGCATACCTGTACATATGTTTTGACTGAAAACACCAACATATCTCTACAGAGATTAAGATGCGGAAAGGTAAAAAAATATTAAACCTTAAAATTTGACTGCCTATTTTCAACAGACATTATTTGTGTAGGCAGAATGCTGGTTTATGTCTTAATTCACCCGCTGTGCCTGAAAAGCACATTTCTCTTGGGTACAAAAAAAGATTGAGAATGTTATTTAATTTGTACCCGTGGCAACAGTGAACGAGTGTTATCAGGCATCCTGGCTCTCAGCAAGATTCCAGAGCTCTCACAATGTTCCCATTTGTCTGACAGTGTTCGGACCATACAGTCATTCATTATTGAAACATAGTCCTTTTGATGCTGTCTGAGAATGCTGCCCCAAAAAAGATAGACCAGCCTGTAAGATCACCCCTGCTAGAAGCAGGCATTCAGAAAGCATTTGTTCCAAGCCAATTAAGAAGAAGAGGAGAATAACCAGAAGATGAAGGTTCAGTCAGTGGCTGATGTATCTTCTGGTTAACCAAGTCTTTTGACAGAAGATCTTGCTGCTGTGGGAATCCTTTAATCTGAAGAGGCTGGTAAGATTCTCCCAGACTCGACTCTGCAAAGTCTCCACTTCAGGAGGAAGGTTGTGGATTCAGGGGGGTGAAGAACCAGGAAAGACCTTCAGAGGGAGTTGTGATGGATGCAGCACATCTGTGAGTCAGGTGGCTCAGTGGGTTAAGGCTTTGGGCTGCCTGGCCTATTCTGCCACCCTTCACCCACGGTCTGACTAATCTGTTTTCCACAACAAGCCACAGCTCTTTCACCGTCTCCACGCTTGTCATGATGTGTCGGTAGGTAAATATAGACGAGTTAAAGTTAATGACCAAAAATGAACTCAGCAATTTGCCAATCATTTCTATTGGGCCTAAATGAAGTTCTAAGAACTCTCAGTGCTCCGCATCACACTGTACACACAGTTCTCCTTCTGGAAACACATTCTCAATGCTGACTGACTGTACTACCAAACATACATATATGAGATCTGGAAGGACAGGACTGTGGTTCAACACACATCCTCTAATCCTGCTCTGTAATAGACCAGAGTTGGTTCTACTTCTTGCTGCAGTGTAAAAATAGAACTGGAACTGTAATCAGGATGTGCATTGTTCCCACAAGCCTTGACCCCTTTGGGTCCACTTCTGGGTCTGCCTACTTAGATTTGTATTACTCTATCATCTGGGGTAGAGAGCTTCACACTGGTGACCCTGAGAGTGAGTGAGGGCTTCACACTGGTGACCCTGAGGGAGAGTGAGGGCTTCACACTGGTGACCCTGAGGGAGAGTGAGGGCTTCACACTGGTGACCCTGAGAGTGAGTGAGGGCTTTACACTGGTGACCCTGAGGGTGAGTGAGGGCTTCACACTGGTGACCCTGAGAGTGAGTGAGGGCTTCACACTGGTGACCCTGAGGGTGAGTGAGGGCTTCACACTGGTGACCCTGAGGGTGAGTGAGGGCTTCACACTGGTGACCCTGAGAGTGAGTGAGGGCTTCACACTGGTGACCCTGAGGGAGAATGAGGGCTTCACACTGGTGACCCAGAGGGTGAGTGAGGGCTTCACACTGGTGACCCTGAGGGTGAGTGAGGGCTTCACACTGGTGACCCTGAGGGTGAGTGAGGGCTTCACACTGGTGACCCTGAGGGTGAGTGAGGGCTTCACACTGGTGACCCTGAGAGTGAGTGAGGGCTTCACACTGGTGACCCTGAGGGAGAGTGAGGGCTTCACACTGGTGACCCAGAGGGTGAGTGAGGGCTTCACACTGGTGACCCTGAGAGTGAGTGAGGGCTTCACACTGGTGACCCTGAGAGTGAGTGAGGGCTTCACACTGGTGACCCTGAGGGTGAGTGAGGGCTTCACACTGGTGACCCAGAGGGTGAGTGAGGGCTTCACACTGGTGACCCTGAGAGTGAGTGAGGGCTTCACACTGGTGACCCTGAGGGAGAGTGAGGGCTTCACACTGGTGACCCTGAGAGTGAGTGAGGGCTTCACACTGGTGACCCTGAGAGTGAGTGAGGGCTTCACACTGGTGACCCTGAGGGAGAATGAGGGCTTCACACTGGTGACCCAGAGGGTGAGTGAGGGCTTCACACTGGTGACCCTGAGAGTGAGTGAGGGCTTCACACTGGTGACCCTGAGGGAGAGTGAGGGCTTCACACTGGTGACCCTGAGGGAGAATGAGGGCATCAAAAAAGGTATTTCCTGGTTCTTCACCCCCCTGAATCCACAACCTTCCTCCTGAAGTGGAGACTTTGCAGAGTCGAGTCTGGGAGAATCTTACCAGCCTCTTCAGATTAAAGGATTCCCACAGCAGCAAGATCTTCTGTCAATAGACTTGGTTAACCAGAAGATACATCAGCCACTGACTGAACCTTCATCTTCTGGTTATTCTCCTCTTCTTCTTAATTGGCTTGGAACCAAGGCTTTCTGAATGCCTGCTTCTAGCAGGGGTGATCTTACAGGCTGGTCTATCTTTTTTGGGGAAATATTCAGTCAAAGGTTAGAAGTTGTGACATGAAACATCAAGCACTCAGTGTTAGTTGACCTAAAAAGATCATTTTCACCTAGCTGTGATCACCATTCTCAGATATGAATCAGACTGAGTTTGTGACAACCACATTCAAATACAGAACAAAACAACACACCACATATAGAACAACCCGGTCCACACAACCTGAGTTCTTCCAATCTTCTACTTTTGAAGTTGTTAATGTGGTATCAGTGTAGCAGCTCTCTGCCCATAGGAACCACTGAAAGCTCACCTGGGGAGTGACGGTAGAATAAAGAGAGTTAACGTGTGCATACAGAAAGGGAGGCAGTCTTTAGAGGGACTGATCTGAACCTGCTGTCTGATATGGTCTGAATAAAGTTACAGCATTCAACAATATGCATCTCAGCTTGAACCCATTTTAGATTTTTGAACGTCTCATTTGCATCTTCAATCATTTGGGTTTTGGGTTAAACTTGCCAGTTTAAGGAAGAGGCACCATGGAAGTGAAGGTCCTGTTTTTTCCACACATTTCCATCAAGGCGGAAATGCAAAACCACAACATGCAGGCCAAGCACAACCAGATGTTTCACTGTTAATCTACAGACCGTTTCCCATGATGAACCAACACACCGTGTCGTGCCACAGAAAGCACCCCAGGTGGTATAAAGAGATGGCAAATCATACTGGCACTGTGTGACCGCTAGCACGCTAACACAGAATGACAGGGATGCTAATCCCACTCAGATACATCCTGTATTCTGCAGCAAGATCAGGACACCCCAACAAGGATGAAGACAAGACTGTCGACCGTTTATGACTAAAAGAGCTACTCAAAAACATGATCTATCCTAGCTTTCAATACCTTCCTACAGTATCAAGGTGCTCTTGATTTAATAGTATGTTTTGGGGCTGTTTCATTGATTCTCTACCCTTCTTTCTTCTCCTTTACAGATACTTCCTGTCAGTGAGGAAATGATGTCAAAGGAGCGTTTCCTCGACTGGAAACAACCCATTTGACAAGAGAAGAGCACATTGATGCCCTGCCAGTGGAAATCATCTCTACTGGACCTCAATAAATCCTTTTATTCCATATTTAACATTATTAAGATAGGGAAACTAGTGTTTTAACAAAGGAACGGTAGGAGACCCCTACACCACAGGAATAACCAGAGATTCAAAAAGCAAATCTGGAATCAGTTTAATAGCAGTGAGTCTCTGTCATAAGACGACAGACACAAACTCAGGTTAAGTTAACAGATCACACAGAAGAAAGAGAGGTGGGGTTAGAAGCCATTCCTCCAGTGCCCTCTGGGTTCGGGTTAGAAGCCATTCCTCCAGTGCCCTCTGGGTTCGGGTTAGAAGCCATTCCTCCAGTGCCCTCTGGGTTAGGGTTAGAAGCCATTCCTCCAGTGCCCTCTGGGTTCGGGTTAGAAGCCATTCCTCCAGTGCCCTCTGGGTTCGGGTTAGAAGCCATTCCTCCAGTGCCCTCTGGATTAGGGTTAGAAGCCATTCCTCCAGTGCCCTCTGGGTTAGGGTTAGAAGCCATTCCTCCAGTGCCCTCTGGGTTAGGGTTAGAAGCCATTCCTCCAGTGCCCTCTGGGTTCGGGTTAGAAGCCATTCCTCCAGTGCCCTCTGGGTTCGGGTTAGAAGCCATTCCTCCAGTGCCCTCTGGGTTAGGGTTAGAAGCCATTCCTCCAGTGCCCTCTGGGTTAGGGTTAGAAGCCATTCCTCCAGTGACCTCTGGGTTAGGGTTAGAAGCCATTCCTCCAGTGACCTCTGGGTTAGGGTTAGAAGCCATTCCTCCAGTGCCCTCTGGGTTAGGGTTAGAAGCCATTCCTCCAGTGCCCTCTGGGTTAGGGTTAGAAGCCATTCCTCCAGTGCCCTCTGGGTTCGGGTTAGAAGCCATTCCTCCAGTGCCCTCTGGGAACATTCAACGCTGTCGGTGAGTTTCAAACTGACAAAAACCATCGACCGTTGGCTGTACCCAGAGAGTTACTGCTCCCAACAACACACAGCTGCAAGTCAGCGCACACACACACAAGCCTGTAAACCCTTTTCTCCCTCTGTATGATGGCTGCGATAAACATTCATTGCTGTCGGTGGGTTTTTGTTGCTATAACTCACTGATCAATGAATGACAACTGCGGTACAAACACCTCAAGAATCTAACGGAGATGAGAAATAAATGAAATCCAGCCAACGAAGAACAGAAGTCTAGTGCTGTGAGAACACAGGTTACACACACACACACACACCCAGTGAAACCACATTCACCTCAACATTTTGTCAAGAATTTCAACACGATTGGAATTTGCATCCCATACTGAAAAAGCTTTTTAGGCTTTTTAAGCTTATTGTTGTGGTTTCTTGAGCTTCTTTACTGCTCCAGCAGCCGTCCTGCTGCCTGCCTGGACTCCCTCAGATCCCGCTGCAGACACAGTCCTGTCACAGACATGTGCTGGAAATCTCTTTACAGTCATTTGGCTCCATTAAAAAACTCCACTGCTGGCATGTCTTCAGTCTGGGCCGAGCATGAGCACATTCTCTGAAGTTCTGCTCTATCTGCCAGCTAGCAGCATCCCTCATCTCTCCTGTGATTCACCTCCACTCTAAAGCCCACCTGTCTCCATGTCTATGGTATGAATAAACAGTTAAATCACATGAGTGTCTGGACTGAAGTAGCTGGAATGAATGTGGCTCTCACACAACATGTTCTGCTTCTCTTACTAAGAGAACATCTGTAGCTGTTAGCTACAGAACATAGAACCCTTCTGACCCAGGGGGGGTTTCTGACCGGAGTATCTGGTGAGGGTAAAGGACGTTAGCTTCCTGGAGCGCTGGTCATCTGGACAAGAAAGGCAGTGACTCACAGTCATACTAGTCATTTATATACAGTCAAGAGCTCTTGAAAGATGCCAATAGATCACTGATGAGTGCATGTTTACACACAGACACACAGAAAACCTTAAGCACATAGAAAGCAGAACAGACTCAGCTATACAAACTGTCAATACACTTTCCTAAATAGATAAAAAGCCAAATGTGTTAGTAGGTTAAAATAACATGAAAGCTTGGCAGGTTAGCTAGAGGAAGCTCCTTTAAGACTAAACATCATCACACACTGCCCTCCTGTGGACATTCATGAAACAACAGCTTCTACCTCAGTATTCTCCACTGCAGAACTTCAGCACATTAGTCTGGACTAAACTCACATCTTTATACGGGAGTGGGAGGAGCTATTTCAAATATTCAGTATTTCATTCATATTCAGACAGATCATTCATAAGATGAATCGATTGATCTGCTCACTAGAACACTGGACATCTGTGTGTAGAACAAAGGTCAAAGGTGCTCTGATGCAGCCTTGCATGGTCACTGCTCATTCTACAGCATTGTAGTTCAGCATTTAACATCAACTGGTACAAATAAAGAGGCTGTTTTGTTTCCATGACAATCATGTGAGGTGGAATGATGGTTACATAAAAGTTTGGGAAAAACATGTTAGACAAACGTAGCGTCAAATATCCTAAGACTAATACATGACATAGGACTAATACATGACATAAGACTAATACATGACATAACACCATGTGAGTCTTCTGAATGTGCCTCTGTCTGTGTGTGTGTGTGTGTGTCACTCAGTGAGTAAGAATTCAATGAGTGATACAAGCAAGCTAGTATGTTGTGTGTATGTGTGCTTACATGGATGAGAGTCTATAAGCTATGTGTTCATGTTGAACAGTGTATGTAGGAGTACACATGAACACATACAAATAACAAAGGTCGTCATACATGTCATCATGTGAGGACAGGTGTCCGATCCACCTCACGTTGAGGAAGAGGAAGAGGAAGGCTCCTCTATATCCACTGTAGCATCACCAGCGATACCCTTGAGTAGCAGGGATTTTGTGCTGTGGGGCTGGAAACCTTCCTCCCATTAATCGTGGTTTGACAAGCAACGTTGACTTGAACCTAACACACATAAAGCTGTGATAATGCTGTGATAATGCTGTGATAATGCTGCGATAAAGCTGCGATAATCCTGCGATAATGCTGCGATAATGCTGCGATAATCCTGCGATAATGCTGCGATAATGCTGCGATAATGCTGCGATAATGCTGCGATAATGCTGCGATAATGCTGCGATAATGCTGCGATAAAGCTGCGATAAAGCTGCGATAATGCTGCGATAAAGCTGTGACTGGGATGTAAATGCCCGTGTCCTGACTGCTTATTGTCAACAGTCCGATTATATCAGCTGACTATGCAGCCTGGTTCAAAGACATCATTCAGTTGTCTTGTTTAGTTTCAGCCTGGAATATTTGGTTCATGGATACAGATAAACATGACAAGAAGGATTGTTCACTATTTGACACAATTTGCACACGTGTCGACTTTCTGTCAGTATTCAGATAGAACCCGGAAACATCCGTCATCTTGTCAGATGCCCATGCTGCAGAAGCATGCGTCACTGTGCTGCAGAAGCATGCGTCACTGTGCTGCAGAAGCATGCGTCACTGTGCTGCAGAAGCATGCGTCACTGTGCTGCAGAAGCATGCGTCACTGTGCTGCAGAAGCATGCGTCACTGTGCTGCAGAAGCATGCGTCACTGTGCTGCAGAAGCATGCGTCACTGTGCTGCAGGCAGCCCAGCTCTAGGACCGCATGCTGCATCATCCCATCAGTTCTGCCCGTCACAGGAGTGCCACGATTGGCTGCCAGAGGCCTGTCTCCATGGAAACTGTGGATATGGGGCCAAATGTAAGCAGAGAGGCAGCAGAAGATTTTGGGGTGCTGTAAGCCCAGAGAGGAGGTGTGAGACTGTCAGAACACAGACACACTCTGAATGTGTGTGTGTGTGTGTGTGAATACAAGTAAACACAAGAAGCATGTATCCAAAACAAGGAAAAAAATCATTTCTAATATCCTTTACTGACCAAAAGTTCAAGTGATTTTTAACTGGGTTTGCTCAAAATCAACCTTTATACGTTTCAGAACCCCCCACCCCCCAAACATACCCCCCTCCCCCCATACTGCCCCACCTTAAACACCAAGGCTTCACTTTTCCCACTCCCTGCTTTGGAAACTTCCCCTCTGAACTAGCTGAACCACTTCACCCCCTGACCCAAACTTAAACTGAACATCACCCCAACCAAGCTGGAGGGGGGCCTGCAGCAGGGGGGGCTGCAGCAGGGGGGGCTGCAGCAGGGTGAGGGCCTGCAGCAGGGGGGGGGGGGGTTACTCTGGGGGCCAGAATGAATGATCCTGACCCAGTGAGATTTCATGCTGAAGAGGTGAATGACAAGTTATAGAAGGTCATTGTGTGTGCGAGTGTATCTGTGTGTGTGTGTGTGTGTATTTGTCAGTGTGTATGTGGGTGTGTTCATTGCTCAAAAGAATAAAAGCCGGATGGGTTTAGTTTACAACCTAATGGGCTTTAGGTCTATAAATCAATAATTTTGTCAATTCTGGGCAACAATGCTGCCCTTCAGATGAGTCCTGGTCCTTCTGCCCTCCCTGTTCACATGAGTCCTGGTCCTTCTGCCCTCCCTGTTCAGATGAGCCCTGGTCCTTCTGCCCTCCCTGTTCAGATGAGCCCTGGTCCTTCTGCCCTCCCTGTTCAGATGAGCACTGGTCCTCCTGCCCTCCCTGTTCAGATGAGCCCTGTTCCTTTTGCCTCCCTGTTCAAGTCCTGGTCCTTCTGCCCTCCCTGTTCAGATGAGCCCTGGTCCTTCTGCCCTCCCTGTTCAGATGAGCCCTGGTCCTTCTGCCCTCCCTGTTCAGATGAGCCCTGTTCCTTCTGCCTCCCTGTTCAGATGAGCCCTGGTCCTTCTGCCCTCCCTGTTCAGATGAGCCCTGGTCCTTCTGCCCTCCCTGTTCAGATGAGCCCTGGTCCTTCTGCCTCCCTGTTCAAGTCCTGGTCCTTCTGCCCTCCCTGTTCACATGAGCCCTGGTCCTCCTGCCCTCCCTGTTCAGATGAGCCCTGGTCCTTCTGCCTCCCTGTTCAAGTCCTGGTCCTTCTGCCTGCCCTCCCTGTCCTGCCCTTCCAAAGGTTTACAGCCATCTTGTAAAGTGTGTGTGTGTGTGTGTGTGCGCTCATCTGCCTAGTAAACCCTCTGCTGGTATGTGTGTGTGTGTGTGTGTTTACAGCCAGGTCACGGATGATAGGCTCTGGAGACTGTGAACTCCAAGTGACCTCTGCAGCTCTGCTCTCTGACCCTAACCCACCAGAGTGAACGACAGCTGAAAAGAAGAGGAGGGGGAAACTAGGGAAATACAGACAAGGGAGAGAGGAAGAGCAGGATGCAACCCAGGACACCCAGTTACACTGAGGAAGGTCAGTGATCCTGTCTAACAAACATGTTTGAACTCTGAGGAGGGAAACCTGAATGTAGCTGAGTGTGTACATGTGGTCTTTAACATGCATAACATGCAACAACATCAACCGTTTTTAAAAAGATCTCCTTTTTAAACTCAACAAATTTGACAAAAATCTGAACATTATGTACATTACTACTAGCATTAGCAGGTAAAATAGATTTTTCAGTGTTCAGCCAAAGTGATTTCAAACAGTCATGTGAAAACACTGCCCCCTGCTGACAGCTCTGGCACAACTGAAACACTTCATATTATAATAGTCATTTAGAAGACACTTTTATCCAAAGCGTTTTATCCAAAGTGATATTCCTGCACAAACGCGCAATTTCTTTTTTATATATCCAAACTATTCCTCAATTTACTGGACTACATGAGTAAATGCCAGCCAAACAAAACCATAGCAACTGGGGAGTGTAAGCCCTGTGGCCCTGTGGCCCTGCGCCCCTGTAGCCCTGTAGCCCTGTGGCCCTGTGGCCCTGTGGCCCTGCGCCCCTGTAGCCCTGTAGCCCTGTGGCCCTGTGGCCCTGTGGCCCTGTGGCCCTGTGGCCCTGCGCCCCTGTAGCCCTGTAGTCCTGCAGCCCTGTGGCCCTGTAGTCCTGCGGGCCTGCGGCCCTGTAGTCCTGCGGCCCTGTGGCCCTGTAGCCCTGTAGCCCTGTAGCCCTGTGGCCCTGTAGCCCTGTAGCCCTGTGGCCCTGTAGCCCTGCGGCCCTGCAGCCCTGTGGCCCTGTAGCCCTGTGGCCCTGTAGCCCTGTGGCCCTGCGCCCCTGTAGCCCTGTAGTCCTGCAGCCCTGTGGCCCTGTAGCCCTGTGGCCCTGTGGCCCTGTAGCCCTGTAGTCCTGTGGCCCTGTGGCCCTGTAGCCCTGTGGCCCTGTAGCCCTGTGGCCCTGTAGCCCTGTGGCCCTGCGTGTTGGACCCCAGAGTGCGGGACAGACAGGGCAGTGATGAGTCCTGACAACCCTGGCAAGGAAGAACACACACCTGCACAACCTGGCCAGACAACTGACAACCTTAGAGAGCCAATCAGCTCACACCTGCTCAGGTGTGTCTGACACACACACACACACACACACACACACACACTTCAGCTCTCCTGATCCGTTATCTGGTTCCAACATCCAAAACGTGCATGTTTTTGGGCAGAAACCAGCACAAAGGATGAGGAATAATCAAACCAATGACTACTGACTCGTTAAGACGTCCGTGTTATATGATTTAGATAGCAAAAATACATTTTTCAAAACAAAGTACAAAATGGAAATTTTATACAAAATGAGCAACAAAATAAACAAAACTGTAATAGACAGCAGGAGGAAAACAGTTTGACTGAGTTAGTTAACATCGAGGTATTTCTTTCATGTTTATACAAGCCACTGATTAGGTTTTTCCAGACATATACAAAACACACATTAAAAATAGACTACTTTAGTAACAAAGAGTAGCTTACATTGTATAAGCACAGAGCTAGTTCACCACAAATACATTTGTGATACGCCACATGCTTTAAAATAACCCAACAAATCCTCCAATCCTCCAAAACACTGTAGTTCCACAGCATCTGATCCTCAACCTGGGATGCTTCCACCCACATTACATTCAACAGCACTGAAGACGAGGTTTGTTCGCAGTTTACATGCTTTGAATGCTTTTCAAGATTGCGTTTTGCTTGGCAGACATACCTTCTTTATATAGTTCATTACTACATCATTACTTTGAATCTAACAAAACACGTTCATGAACTAGGCTGAAGAAAGACATTCATAGGCAAATTCATTGTATATATCTACATGGTTGATAAGCTTAATTTCCGCCACTGTAGCATATGAATAGTGTTTTTAAAGGACAGAGGAGATAATACTTCAACTGTAAATTAAGTCCTTGACAAATCCACTGATACATGTACATTCTGGATCTCTGACATCTGGGTGTGCTTGATTTAACTTGCCTTACATATGGAAATATATTTCCTTATAATCCCTCCAGGGTTTTAGATTGTGTGTATTAGACCCAGTCTTGTTCACCATTCTATGATCCAATGTTTGTAACATCAATACTAGAACAGATCACTGTTCCCATCCAATGTTGTGAATACCTGAGTCACCTTCCTACCACTAGATGGCAGCAGACCTTCTGTCAGAGTTCAGACCTGGATCAGTGTTTGAGGCATGAAGAGGACTGACCTCCAGGGTAGAAGGATTAGTACACCCAGACAGGCCTAGTCCAGTTCGGTCTGGGAGGGACAGTGGGCTAAGGTGAACAAGGGGAAATAACCTTTTGGAACAGACGACTCCCCATGTTACCTGTGCATCAGGGAGGACCTGGGATAAAAAACAAACACATGGATGTGAATTCAATTCCAGTTCAATGACAGTCCTGACTGTAGCAGTGAGGCAGATAAGAGAGTGTCTGTAGCAGTGAGGCAGATAAGAGAGTCTGTCTGTAGCAGTGAGGCAGATAAGAGAGTGTCTGTAGCAGTGAGGCAGATAAGAGAGTCTGTCTGTAGCAGTGAGGCAGGTAAGAGAGTCTGTCTGTAGCAGTGAGGCAGATAAGAGAGTCTGTCTGTAGCAGTGAGGCAGATAAGAGAGTCTGTCTGTAGCAGTGAGGCAGATAAGAGAGTCTGTCTGTAGCAGTGAGGCAGATAAGAGAGTCTGTCTGTAGCAATGAGGCAGATAAGAGAGTCTGTCTGTAGCAGTGAGGCAGATAAGAGAGTCTGTCTGTAGCAGTGAGGCAGGTAAGAGTCTGTCTGTAGCAGTGAGGCAGGTGAGAGAGTCTGTCTGTAGCAGTGAGGCAGATAAGAGAGTCTGTCTGTAGCAGTGAGGCAGATAATAGAGTGTCTGTAGCAGTGAGGCAGGTAAGAGTCTGTCTGTAGCAGTGAGGCAGATAAGAGAGTCTGTCTGTAGCAGTGAGGCAGATAAGAGAGTCTGTCTGTAGCAGTGAGGCAGATAAGAGAGTCTGTCTGTAGCAGTGAGGCAGGTGAGAGTCTGTCTGTAGCAGTGAGGCAGATAAGAGAGTCTGTCTGTAGCAGTGAGGCAGATAAGAGAGTCTGTCTGTAGCAGTGAGGCAGGTAAGAGTCTGTCTGTAGCAGTGAGGCAGGTAAGAGAGTCTGTCTGTAGCAGTGAGGCAGGTAAGAGAGTCTGTCTGTAGCAGTGAGGCAGGTAAGAGAGTCTGTATGTAGCAGTGGGGCAGGTAAGAGAGTCTGTCTGTAGCAGTGAGGCAGGTAAGAGTCTGTCTGTAGCAGTGAGGCAGGTAAGAGAGTGTCTGTAGCAGTGAGGCAGGTAAGAGAGTCTGTCTGTAGCAGTGGGGCAGGTAAGAGAGTCTGTCTGTAGCAGTGAGGCAGGTAAGAGAGTCTGTCTGTAGCAGTGAGGCAGATAAGAGTCTGTCTGTAGCAGTGAGGCAGATAAGAGAGTCTGTCTGTAGCAGTGAGGCAGATAAGAGAGTCTGTCTGTAGCAGTGAGGCAGGTAAGAGTCTGTCTGTAGCAGTGAGGCAGGTGAGAGAGTCTGTCTGTAGCAGTGAGGCAGGTGAGAGAGTCTGTCTGTAGCAGTGAGGCAGATAAGAGAGTCTGTCTGTAGCAGTGAGGCAGGTGAGAGAGTCTGTCTGTAGCAGTGAGGCAGGTAAGAGAGTCTGTCTGTAGCAGTGAGGCAGATAAGAGAGTCTGTCAGTAGCAGTGAGGCAGGTAAGAGAGTCTGTCTGTAGCAGTGAGGGAGATAAGAGTCTGTCTGTAGCAGTGAGGCAGGTAAGAGAGTCTGTCTGTAGCAGTGAGGCAGATAAGAGAGTCTGTCTGTAGCAGTGAGGCAGATAAGAGAGTCTGTCTGTAGCAGTGAGGCAGGTAAGAGTCTGTCTGTAGCAGTGAGGCAGATAAGAGAGTGTCTGTAGCAGTGAGGCAGGTAAGAGAGTCTGTCTGTAGCAGTGAGGCAGGTGAGAGAGTCTGTCTGTAGCAGTGAGGGAGATAAGAGTCTGTCTGTAGCAGTGAGGCAGATAAGAGTCTGTCTGTAGCAGTGAGGCAGATAAGAGAGTCTGTCTGTAGCAGTGAGGCAGATAAGAGAGTCTGTCTGTAGCAGTGAGGCAGGTAAGAGAGTCTGTCTGTAGCAGTGGGGCAGGTAAGAGAGTCTGTCTGTAGCAGTGAGGCAGATAAGAGAGTCTGTCTGTAGCAGTGAGGCAGGTAAGAGTCTGTCTGTAGCAGTGAGGCAGATAAGAGAGTCTGTCTGTAGCAGTGAGGCAGATAAGAGAGTCTGTCTGTAGCAGTGAGGCAGGTGAGAGAGTCTGTCTGTAGCAGTGAGGCAGATAAGAGAGTCTGTCTGTAGCAGTGAGGCAGATAAGAGAGTCTGTCTGTAGCAGTGAGGCAGATAAGAGAGTCTGTCTGTAGCAGTGAGGCAGATAAGAGAGTCTGTCTGTAGCAGTGAGGCAGATAAGAGAGTCTGTCTGTAGCAGTGAGGCAGGTAAGAGTCTGTCTGTAGCAGTGAGGCAGGTAAGAGAGTCTGTCTGTAGCAGTGAGGCAGATAAGAGAGTCTGTCTGTAGCAGTGAGGCAGATAAGAGAGTCTGTCTGTAGCAGTGAGGCAGGTAAGAGAGTCTGTCTGTAGCAGTGAGGCAGGTAAGAGTCTGTCTGTAGCAGTGAGGCAGATAAGAGTCTGTCTGTAGCAGTGAGGCAGATAAGAGTCTGTCTGTAGCAGTGAGGCAGATAAGAGAGTCTGTCTGTAGCAGTGAGGCAGATAAGAGTCTGTCTGTAGCAGTGAGGCAGATAAGAGTCTGTCTGTAGCAGTGAGGCAGATAAGAGTCTGTCTGTAGCAGTGAGGCAGATAAGAGAGTCTGTCTGTAGCAGTGAGGCAGATAAGAGAGTCTGTCTGTAGCAGTGAGGCAGGTAAGAGTCTGTCTGTAGCAGTGAGGCAGGTAAGAGAGTCTGTCTGTAGCAGTGAGGCAGATAAGAGAGTCTGTCTGTAGCAGTGAGGGAGATAAGAGTCTGTCTGTAGCAGTGAGGCAGGTAAGAGAGTCTGTCTGTAGCAGTGAGGCAGATAAGAGTCTGTCTGTAGCAGTGAGGCAGGTAAGAGAAGCTGTCTGTAGCAGTGAGGCAGGTGAGAGTCTGTCTGTAGCAGTGAGGCAGGTAAGAGTCTGTCTGTAGCAGTGAGGCAGGTAAGAGAGTCTGTCTGTAGCAGTGAGGCAGATAAGAGAGTCTGTCTGTAGCAGTGAGGCAGATAAGAGAGTCTGTCTGTAGCAGTGAGGCAGGTAAGAGTCTGTCTGTAGCAGTGAGGCAGATAAGAGAGTCTGTCTGTAGCAGTGAGGCAGGTAAGAGAGTCTGTCTGTAGCAGTGAGGCAGATAAGAGAGTCTGTCTGTAGCAGTGAGGCAGATAAGAGTCTGTCTGTAGCAGTGAGGCAGGTAAGAGAGTCTGTCTGTAGCAGTGAGGCAGATAAGAGAGTCTGTCTGTAGCAGTGAGGCAGATAAGAGAGTCTGTCTGTAGCAGTGAGGCAGATAAGAGTCTGTCTGTAGCAGTGAGGCAGATAAGAGAGTCTGTCTGTAGCAGTGAGGCAGGTAAGAGTCTGTCTGTAGCAGTGAGGCAGGTGAGAGAGTCTGTCTGTAGCAGTGAGGCAGATAAGAGAGTCTGTCTGTAGCAGTGAGGCAGATAAGAGTCTGTCTGTAGCAGTGAGGCAGATAAGAGAGTCTGTCTGTAGCAGTGAGGCAGATAAGAGTCTGTCTGTAGCAGTGAGGCAGATAAGAGAGTCTGTCTGTAGCAGTGAGGCAGGTAAGAGTCTGTCTGTAGCAGTGAGGCAGGTGAGAGAGTCTGTCTGTAGCAGTGAGGCAGGTAAGAGTCTGTCTGTAGCAGTGAGGCAGGTAAGAGTCTGTCTGTAGCAGTGAGGCAGATAAGAGAGTCTGTCTGTAGCAGTGAGGCAGATAAGAGAGTCTGTCTGTAGCAGTGAGGCAGATAAGAGAGTCTGTCTGTAGCAGTGAGGCAGATAAGAGAGTCTGTCTGTAGCAGTGAGGCAGATAAGAGAGTCTGTCTGTAGCAGTGAGGCAGGTAAGACAGTCTGTCTGTAGCAGTGAGGCAGGTGAGAGAGTCTGTCTGTAGCAGTGAGGCAGATAAGAGAGTCTGTCTGTAGCAGTGAGGCAGATAAGAGAGTCTGTCTGTAGCAGTGAGGCAGGTAAGAGTCTGTCTGTAGCAGTGAGGCAGGTAAGAGAGTCTGTCTGTAGCAGTGAGGCAGATAAGAGAGTCTGTCTGTAGCAGTGAGGGAGATAAGAGTCTGTCTGTAGCAGTGAGGCAGGTAAGAGAGTCTGTCTGTAGCAGTGAGGCAGATAAGAGTCTGTCTGTAGCAGTGAGGCAGGTAAGAGAAGCTGTCTGTAGCAGTGAGGCAGGTGAGAGTCTGTCTGTAGCAGTGAGGCAGGTAAGAGTCTGTCTGTAGCAGTGAGGCAGGTAAGAGAGTCTGTCTGTAGCAGTGAGGCAGATAAGAGAGTCTGTCTGTAGCAGTGAGGCAGATAAGAGAGTCTGTCTGTAGCAGTGAGGCAGGTAAGAGTCTGTCTGTAGCAGTGAGGCAGATAAGAGAGTCTGTCTGTAGCAGTGAGGCAGGTAAGAGAGTCTGTCTGTAGCAGTGAGGCAGATAAGAGAGTCTGTCTGTAGCAGTGAGGCAGATAAGAGTCTGTCTGTAGCAGTGAGGCAGGTAAGAGAGTCTGTCTGTAGCAGTGAGGCAGATAAGAGAGTCTGTCTGTAGCAGTGAGGCAGATAAGAGAGTCTGTCTGTAGCAGTGAGGCAGATAAGAGTCTGTCTGTAGCAGTGAGGCAGATAAGAGAGTCTGTCTGTAGCAGTGAGGCAGGTAAGAGTCTGTCTGTAGCAGTGAGGCAGGTGAGAGAGTCTGTCTGTAGCAGTGAGGCAGATAAGAGAGTCTGTCTGTAGCAGTGAGGCAGATAAGAGTCTGTCTGTAGCAGTGAGGCAGATAAGAGAGTCTGTCTGTAGCAGTGAGGCAGATAAGAGTCTGTCTGTAGCAGTGAGGCAGATAAGAGAGTCTGTCTGTAGCAGTGAGGCAGGTAAGAGTCTGTCTGTAGCAGTGAGGCAGGTGAGAGAGTCTGTCTGTAGCAGTGAGGCAGGTAAGAGTCTGTCTGTAGCAGTGAGGCAGGTAAGAGTCTGTCTGTAGCAGTGAGGCAGATAAGAGAGTCTGTCTGTAGCAGTGAGGCAGATAAGAGAGTCTGTCTGTAGCAGTGAGGCAGATAAGAGAGTCTGTCTGTAGCAGTGAGGCAGATAAGAGAGTCTGTCTGTAGCAGTGAGGCAGATAAGAGAGTCTGTCTGTAGCAGTGAGGCAGGTAAGACAGTCTGTCTGTAGCAGTGAGGCAGGTGAGAGAGTCTGTCTGTAGCAGTGAGGCAGATAAGAGAGTCTGTCTGTAGCAGTGAGGCAGATAAGAGAGTCTGTCTGTAGCAGTGAGGCAGGTAAGAGTCTGTCTGTAGCAGTGAGGCAGATAAGAGTCTGTCTGTAGCAGTGAGGCAGGTAAGAGAGTCTGTCTGTAGCAGTGAGGCAGATAAGAGAGTCTGTCTGTAGCAGTGAGGCAGATAAGAGTCTGTCTGTAGCAGTGAGGCAGATGAGGGAGTCTGTCTGTAGCAGTGAGGCAGATAAGAGTCTGTCTGTAGCAGTGAGGCAGATAAGAGAGTCTGTCTGTAGCAGTGAGGCAGGTAAGAGTCTGTCTGTAGCAGTGAGGCAGGTGAGAGAGTCTGTCTGTAGCAGTGAGGCAGATAAGAGAGTCTGTCTGTAGCAGTGAGGCAGATAAGAGAGTCTGTCTGTAGCAGTGAGGCAGGTAAGAGAGTCTGTCTGTAGCAGTGAGGCAGGTAAGAGTCTGTCTGTAGCAGTGAGGCAGATAAGAGTCTGTCTGTAGCAGTGAGGCAGATAAGAGAGTCTGTCTGTAGCAGTGAGGCAGATAAGAGAGTCTGTCTGTAGCAGTGAGGCAGGTAAGAGTCTGTCTGTAGCAGTGAGGCAGGTAAGAGAGTCTGTCTGTAGCAGTGAGGCAGATAAGAGAGTCTGTCTGTAGCAGTGAGGCAGATAAGAGAGTCTGTCTGTAGCAGTGAGGCAGGTAAGAGTCTGTCTGTAGCAGTGAGGCAGATAAGAGAGTCTGTCTGTAGCAGTGAGGCAGATAAGAGTCTGTCTGTAGCAGTGAGGCAGATAAGAGAGTCTGTCTGTAGCAGTGAGGCAGATAATAGTCTGTCTGTAGCAGTGAGGCAGGTAAGAGAGTCTGTCTGTAGCAGTGAGGCAGATAAGAGTCTGTCTGTAGCAGTGAGGCAGATAAGAGAGTCTGTCTGTAGCAGTGAGGCAGGTAAGAGTCTGTCTGTAGCAGTGAGGGAGATAAGAGAGTCTGTCTGTAGCAGTGAGGCAGGTGAGAGAGTCTGTCTGTAGCAGTGAGGCAGGTAAGAGAGTCTGTCTGTAGCAGTGAGGGAGATAAGAGAGTCTGTCTGTAGCAGTGAGGCAGGTGAGAGAGTCTGTCTGTAGCAGTGAGGGAGATAAGAGTCTGTCTGTAGCAGTGAGGCAGGTAAGAGAGTCTGTCTGTAGCAGTGAGACAGGTAAGAGAGTCTGTCTGTAGCAGTGAGGCAGATAAGAGAGTCTGTCTGTAGCAGTGAGGCAGGTAAGAGTCTGTCTGTAGCAGTGAGGCAGGTGAGAGAGTCTGTCTGTAGCAGTGAGGCAGATAAGAGAGTCTGTCTGTAGCAGTGAGGCAGGTAAGAGTCTGTCTGTAGCAGTGAGGCAGATAAGAGAGTCTGTCTGTAGCAGTGAGGCAGGTGAGAGAGTCTGTCTGTAGCAGTGAGGCAGATAAGAGAGTCTGTCTGTAGCAGTGAGGCAGGTAAGATAGTCTGTCTGTAGCAGTGAGGCAGATAAGAGAGTCTGTCTGTAGCAGTGAGGCAGGTAAGAGAGTCTGTCTGTAGCAGTGAGGGAGATAAGAGAGTCTGTCTGTAGCAGTGAGGCAGGTGAGAGTCTGTCTGTAGCAGTGAGGCAGGTAAGAGTCTGTCTGTAGCAGTGAGGCAGGTAAGAGAGTCTGTCTGTAGCAGTGAGGCAGATAAGAGAGTCTGTCTGTAGCAGTGAGGCAGGTAAGAGAGTCTGTCTGTAGCAGTGAGGGAGATAAGAGAGTCTGTCTGTAGCAGTGAGGCAGGTAAGAGTCTGTCAGAGTCTGTCCTCACCTCAGGGATCTGCGACTGTCCTTCTCCATATTGTTCTCTGGTCCTTCACACTCATAGGAAGCCAGATGCAGCCCTGGGGACAACATACATGACATGAAATACATGACATGAAATACATGACATGAAATACATGACATGAAATACATGACATGAAATACATGACATGAAATACATGACATGAAATACATGACATGAAATACATGACATCCATTCACAGGAGATGATCAGAGTCTGATGACTGAAAGAGCAGATTCTAAGTCAGCCTATAACAAGTGTTGCTGTCCCTGTCCCCTGACATGCTGTGTCCCTGTCTGTCCTCTGACATGCTGTGTCCCTGTCTGTCCTCTGACATGCTGTGTCCCTGTCTGTCCTCTGACATGCTGTGTCCCTGTCTGTCCTCTGACATGCTGTGTCCTTGTCTTTCCCCTGACATGCTGTGTCCCTGTCTGTCCTCTGACATGCTGTGTCCCTGTCCTCTGACATGCTGTGTCCCTGTCCTCTGACATGCTGTGTCCCTGTCCCCTGACATGCTGTGTCCCTGTCTGTCCTCTGACATGCTGTGTCCCTGTCTGTCCTCTGACATGCTGTGTCCCTGTCTGTCCTCTGACATGCTGTGTCCCTGTCTGTCCTCTGACATGCTGTGTCCCTGTCTGTCCTCTGACATGCTGTGTCCCTGTCTGTCCTCTGACATGCTGTGTCCTTGTCTTTCCCCTGACATGCTGTGTCCCTGTCTGTCCTCTGACATGCTGTGTCCCTGTCCTCTGACATGCTGTGTCCCTGTCCTCTGACATGCTGTGTCCCTGTCCCCTGACATGCTGTGTCCCTGTCCCCTGACATGCTGTGTCCCTGTCTGTCCTCTGACATGTTGTGTCCCTGTCCCCTGACATGCTGTGTCCCTGTCTGTCCTCTGACATGCTGTGTCCCTGTCTGTCCTCTGACATGCTGTGTCCCTGTCCCCTGACATGCTGTGTCCCTGTCTGTCCCCTGACATGTTGTGTCCCTGTCCCCTGACTGTCGTGGTCCATGACATGCCTGTGATCCCCTGTTCTGCCATGTCTTGTGCCACCGGTAATAGCTAGTGTCCAGCTGTCCTTCCCAGACATGCTGTTTGTCCCAGGTCTGTCCTCCCTTGACTTGCTGTGCCTTGTCCTCGTCTGTCCTCTGACATACTGTGTCCCTGTCTGTCCCCTGACATGCTGTGTCCCTGTCTGTCCCCTGACATGCTGTGTCCCTGTCCTCTGACATGCTGTGTCCCTGTCCTCTGACATGCTGTGTCCCTGTCCCCTGACATGCTGTGTCCCTGTCCCCTGACATGCTGTGTCCCTGTCTGTCCTCTGACATGTTGTGTCCCTGTCCCCTGACATGCTGTGTCCCTGTCTGTCCTCTGACATGCTGTGTCCCTGTCTGTCCTCTGACATGCTGTGTCCCTGTCCCCTGACATGCTGTGTCCCTGTCTGTCCCCTGACATGTTGTGTCCCTGTCCCCTGACATGTTGTGTCCCTGTCCTCTGACATGCTGTGTCCCTGTCTGTCCCCTGACATGCTGTGTCCCTGTCTGTCCCCTGACATGCTGTGTCCCTGTCCCCTGACATGCTGTGTCCCTGTCTGTCCCCTGACATGCTGTGTCCCTGTCTGTCCCCTGACATGCTGTGTCCCTGTCTGTCCCCTGACATGCTGTGTCCCTGTCTGTCCCCTGACATGCTGTGTCCCTGTCCCCTGACATGCTGTGTCCCTGTCTGTCCCCTGACATGCTGTGTCCCTGTCTGTCCCCTGACATGCTGTGTCCCTGTCCCCTGACATGCTGTGTCCCTGTCTGTCCTCTGACATGCTGTGTCCCTGTCTGTCCCCTGACATGCTGTGTCCCTGTCTGTCCCCTGACATGTAATGAGCTCACCGTCCTCCGTGAAGACAGGGGACGTCACCAGGTACTGCAGGATCTTGCGGTCCCTCTGGAAGGGACAAACCACCTGACGCCACACCAGGAAGTCACTCACTTGCTTGGCCAGCTCCCACAGTTTCTGAGGAACGCAACACGTTTAAGCACTTTCTCTCACACGCAAAAAACACGTGTGCACCAATAACGCTGACCTGTATATACGGCAGGTCCCTGTTATAAACACACCTCAAAATTAATGTGTCCGTTAGGTAGTCTGGTGGCACAGCCCTCGTTAAGGAAGTAGATGTCCTTGATAAGGAGACTGAAGAATGGGATTACAATCTGAAAATGAGTCAAAGCAAACAGTCTGATCAGAGACTTGAATAACTCACAGAATACAGCCACTATCCCCTCCCCCTATCCTCTATCCCCTCCCCCTAACATGCAACAGGTCTGTCTCTATCCCCTCCCCCTAACATGTAACAGGTCCACTATCCCCTCCCCCTAACATGTAACAGGTCCACTATCCCCTCCCCCTAACATGTAACAGGTCCACTATCCCCTCCCCCTAACATGTAACAAGTCTGTCTCCATCCCCTCCCCCTAACATGTAACAGGTCCACTATCCCCTCCCCCTAACATGTAACAGGTCCACTATCCCCTCCCCCTAACATGTAACAGGTCGACTATCCCCTCCCCCTAACATGTAACAGGTCCACTATCCCCTCCCCCTAACATGTAACAAGTCTGTCTCCATCCCCTCCCCCTAACATGTAACAGGTCCACTATCCCCTCCCCCTAACATGTAACAGGTCCACTATCCCCTCCCCCTAACATGTAACAGGTCCACTATCCCCTCCCCCTAACATGTAACAAGTCTGTCTCCATTCCCTCCCCCTAACATGTAACAGGTCCACTATCCCCTCCCCCTAACATGTAACAGGTCCACTATCCCCTCCCCCTAACATGTAACAGGTCCACTATCCCCTCCCCCTAACATGTAACAGGTCCACTATCCCCTCCCCCTAACATGTAACAGGTCCACTATCCCCTCCCCCTAACATGTAACAGGTCCACTATCCCCTCCCCCTAACATGTAACAGGTCCACTATCCCCTCCCCCTAACATGTAACAGGTCCACTATCCCCTCCCCCTAACATGTAACAAGTCTGTCTCCATCCCCTCCCCCTAACATGTAACAGGTCCACTATCCCCTCCCCCTAACATGTAACAGGTCCACTATCCCCTCCCCCTAACATGTAACAGGTCCACTATCCCCTCCCCCTAACATGTAACAGGTCCACTATCCCCTCCCCCTAACATGTAACAGGTCCACTATCCCCTCCCCCTAACATGTAACAGGTCTGTCTAATAATAATGTGTACCCCCTCTCCTAACAAGGCCATGTTTCACCTGATATAATGTGTACCCCCTCTCCTAACAAGGCCATGTTTCACCTGATATAATGTGTACCCCCTCTCCATGTTTCACCTGATATAATGTGTACCCCCTCTCCTAACATGCAAAGAGTCTGGCCTTAATGTGGATCTTAGCCTGTGTGTCTGAGTGTGTGTGATCATGTGTAGGTGCTGCCCCTCTTGTCTCTCACAGTTGACACCAGTGAGGGTGAGACGGTGTGCTCACCTTTTCCTGGCTGCTGTGAGCTGTGACAGATCTTTGTGTGGCCCCACGGAGCGCCGTGCGATAGTTATTGAAGTTACTGGAGGGGTCCATTTGGTGCTTGAGAAGACCACACACACACACACACACACACACACACACAGGAGGTACTTTAGAACCTGACTCCGAGTCATATACTAAATGCAAGCTAACCAAGACCGTAGTCACAAACGCTAGCTGACCATATCCCAAACACCTTTTCCTTGTCCCTAAGCCTTAATGCTCTCTTGTAAGGCGCTTTGGATAAAAGCGTCCGCTAAATGAATACATGTAAAATGAAAATGAAAGCTAACTGTATCCACAGCTCAACATTGAAGCCAACCTTTGATATTCATTATCCAACCTTCCTTTAGAAAGTCCCTTTGACGATACCCAAACCCTCTTTTCTCACCTCCAGAATGTCAAACTTGTCTGTGTTGACTTTGCTCCAAGTCTTCTTCAGACGAGACACAGGACTCATGTTCATGGCAGCTGAGACATCAGAGGAGAGAGAGAGGAGGAGGAACAGAAGGAGAAAGGCGTTACCAGCAGGGGGGGGGGGGGGGGGGGGGGGGGGGTTAGATGGTTAGATGGTTAGATGGTTTAGCGTCTAATAAACATGGTGACTCATTCATTTGTCTGATTGAATATGTGATGTTTTGCCTTGTGAACGTACTGATGATGGCCATGAGGGAGTTAAAGTTGCCGATGTTGAAACACTCTCTGGCCACGTCGATGAAGAACTCCAGAGATCTGGCACGGTGCTTCTTCTTCACTGGCTGAGGGACAAAAGCAAGGAAGTAGAGAGAGAGAGTAAAGGGAGACGACAGAAAGATATCTGTGTGAGAGATTGAGCAATCTTTTATTGGAGTAACAGGCTGTGTTCACCTATGATTAATCTAGATTAAAAAAGAGTTGAGAGATAGAGAAGATGCTCACCATACATATTTCAGTAGCCACCAGGTAGCTGAGTCTATTGAACCAGGCTACATAGGCTTCTAAGTTGGTGGTTTTCCTCTTCCGGAAGAAACTCTGAGGAAAAAATAAATGCAGCCGAGTTACTTCCTAGTTTATTATGTTTATGACTTTCTGTTGGTTGGAAATCTTTAGTGGAATGAATCTGTCATGTAGGATCATCCTCTCCTCTCTCCTCCACCCTGCTCCTCCTCTCTCCTCCACCCTGCTCCTCCTCTCTCCTCCACCCTGCTCCTCCTCTCTCCTCCATCCTGCTCCTCCTCTCTCTTCCTCCCTGCTCCTCCTCTCTCCTCCATCCTGCTCCTCCTCTCTCCTCCACCCTGCTCCTCCTCTCTCCTCCATCCTGCTCCTCCTCTCTCCTCCTCCCTGCTCCTCCTCTCTCCTCCACCCTGCTCCTCCTCTCTCCTCCTCCCTGCTCCTCCTCTCTCCTCCATCCTGCTCCTCCTCTCTCCTCCACCCTGCTCCTCCTCTCTCCTCCACCCTGCTCCTCCTCTCTCCTCCATCCTGCTCCTCCTCTCTCCTCCTCCCTGCTCCTCCTCTCTCCTCCATCCTGCTCCTCCTCTCTCCACCACCCTGCCTCCTCTCTCCTCCACCCTGCTCCTCCACCCTGCTCCTCCTCTCTCCTCCTCTCCTCTCTCCTCCATCCTGCTCCTCCTCTCTCCTCCACCCTGCTCCTCCTCTCTCCTCCACCCTGCCTCCTCTCTCCTCCACCCTGCTCCTCCTCTCTCCTCCTCTCCTCTCTCCTCCTCCCTGCTCCTCCTCTCTCCTCCTCCCTGCTCCTCCTCTCTCCTCCTCCCTGCTCCTCCACCCTGCTCCTCTCTCTCCTCCACCCTGCCCCTCCTTTCTCCTCCACCCTGCTCCTCCTCCTCTCCTCTCTCCTCCATCCTGCTCCTCCTCTCTCCTGCACCCTGCTCCTCCTCTCTCCTCCACCCTGCTCCTCCTCTCTCCTCCACCCTGCTCCTCCTCTCTCCTCCACCCTGCCCCTCCTCTCTCCTCCACCCTGCCCCTCCTCTCTCCTCCACCCTGCCCCTCCTCTCTCCTCCACCCTGCTCCTCCTCTCCTCCACCCTGCTCCTCCTCTCTCCTCCACCCTGCTCCTCCTCTCTCCTCCACCCTGCCCCTCCTCTCTCCTCCACCCTGCCCCTCCTCTCTCCTCCACCCTGCCCCTCCTCTCTCCTCCACCCTGCTCCTCCTCTCCTCCACCCTGCTCCTCCTCTCTCCTCCACCCTGCTCCTCCTCTCTCCTCCACCCTGCTCCTCCTCTCTCCTCCACCCTGCCCCTCCTCTCTCCTCCACCCTGCTCCTCCTTTCTGCTCCATCCTGCTCCTCCTCTCTCCTCCATCCTGCTCCTCCGCTCTCCTCCTCCCTGCTCCTCCTCTCGCCTCCATCCTGCTCCTCCTCTCTCCTCCATCCTGCTCCTCCTCTCTCCTCCTCCCTGCTCCTCCTCTCTACTCCACCCTGCTCCTCCTCTCTCCTCCATCTTCTCCTCCATCCTACTCCTCCTTTCTCCTCCTCCCTGCTCCTCCTCTCTCTTCCTCCCTGCTCCTCCTCTCTACTCCACCCTGCTCCTCCTCTCTCCTCCATCCTGCTCCTCCTCTCTCCTCCACCCTGCCCCTCCTCTCTCCTCCACCTCGCTCCTCCTCTCTCCTTCACCCTGCCCCTCCTCTCTCCTCCACCCTGCTCCTCCTCTCTCCTCCACCCTGCCCCTCCTCTCTCCTCCACCCTGCTCCTCCTCTCTCCTCCATCCTGCTCCTCCTCTCTCCTCCACCCTGCTCCTCCTCTCTCCTCCATCCTGCTCTCCTCTCTCCTCCACCCTGCCCCTCCTCTCTCCTCCACCCCGCTCCTCTCTCCCTCCTCCACCCTGCCCCTCCTCTCTCCTCAACCCCCGCTCCTCCTCTCTCCTTCACCCTGCCCCTCCTCTCTCCTCCACCCTGCTCCTCTCTCTCTCCTCCACCCTGCTCCTCCTCTCTCCTTCACCCTGCCCCTCCTCTCTCCTCCACCCTCCTCCTCCGCTCTACTCCACCCTGCCCCTCCTCTCTCCTCCACCCTGCTCCTCTCTCCCTCCTCCACCCTGCCCCTCCTCTCTCCTCCACCCTGCTCCTCCTTTCTGCTCCATCCTGCTCCTCCTCTCTCCTCCATCCTGCTCCTCCGCTCTCCTCCTCCGCTCTCCTCCTCCCTGCTCCTCCTCTCTCCTCCATCCTGCTCCTCCTCTCTCCTCCATCCTGCTCCTCCTCTCTCCTCCTCCCTGCTCCTCCTCTCTACTCCACCCTGCTCCTCCTCTCTCCTCCATCCTTCTCCTCCATCCTACTCCTCCTTTCTCCTCCTCCCTGCTCCTCCTCTCTCTTCCTCCCTGCTCCTCCTCTCTACTCCACCCTGCTCCTCCTCTCTCCTCCATCCTGCTCCTCCTCTCTCCTCCTCTCTCTCCTCCCCTGCTCCTCCTCTCTCCTCCTCCCTGCTATTTCCTCTCTACTCCACCCTGCTCCTCCTCTCTCCTCCATCCTGCTCCTCCTCTCTCCTCCACCCTGCCCCTCCTCTCTCCTCCACCCCGCTCCTCCTCTCTCCTTCACCCTGCCCCTCCTCTCTCCTCCACCCTGCTCCTCCTCTCTCCTCCACCCTGCCCCTCCTCTCTCCTCCACCCTGCTCCTCCTCTCTCCTCCACCCTGCTCCTCCTCTCTCCTCCATCCTGCTCCTCCTCTCTCCTCCACCCTGCCCCTCCTCTCTCCTCCACCCCGCTCCTCCTCTCTCCTTCACCCTGCTCCTCTCTCCCTCCTCCACCCTGCCCCTCCTCTCTCCTCAACCCCGCTCCTCCTCTCTCCTTCACCCTGCCCCTCCTCTCTCCTCCACCCTGTTCCTCTCTCTCTCCTCCACCCTGCTCCTCCTCTCTCCTTCACCCTGCCCCTCCTCTCTCCTCCACCCTCCTCCTCCGCTCTACTCCACCCTGCCCCTCCTCTCTCCTCCACCCTGCTCCTCTCTCCCTCCTCCACCCTGCCCCTCCTCTCTCCTCCACCCTGCTCCTCTCTCCCTCCTCCACCCTGCCCCTCCTCTCTCCTCCACCCTGCTCCTCTCTCCCTCCTCCACCCTGCCCCTCCTCTCTCCTCCACCCTGCTCCTCTCTCCCTCCTCCACCCCTCATCTCCCCAGCCTTTCCATCATGACTCACACACACAGTCAAGCTATTATATAAACTCTTAAGATGCATTCTGATCTCACTTAACCATCTTGAGGCATGATGCCCTTCAGACACCTGCTGTAATGATGCACTTTATAACAGGCAGGATGAGCCCAGCAGAGCCATATGAGCAGAGCTGTGTAGGAGGCAGATTAACTGCTATACCTTGTGATTGTCCAGGGGGTCCTTGGTGGCAAAGGTCTGGATAAACTCCTCAGGGCCAATGAAGCTCAGTCTGTCCTGCAGGGGGCGACAAATGCCAGATTCCCCAGTCACATGGAATACCAGCTGAAACACTACAGATTCCTGGATCCTTGAGGGCTGCCTCATTCTTACCAGTTCGATGTGCGTGAGCTGTTGGGCAACGATGAAGGGGTCATCGCACATGCTCAGTATGTCGCTGTGCTGTGTAGTCTGCTGCTTGGTCTTCAGGGCTGCAGGTCTCTCAGAAGCGGCAGCGTTAAGCGCTGCTACAGCTTCCTCATACTGACCGAGGGCAGACAGGCGGCGAATCAGACGCTGGGTGAGCTGCTGCATGGCTCTCCATGAGTACTGGGGGCAAACAGGGGCAAACAGGGGCAACACTATTACAGGGGGAAACACTAGTACTGGGGGCAAACAGGGGCAACACTTTTACAGGGGGCAACACTTTTACAGGGGGCAACACTTTTACAGGGGGCAACACTAGTACTGGGGGCAACACTAGTACTGGGGGCAACACTAGTACTGGGGGCAACACTAGTACTGGGGGCAACATTAGTACGGGGGGCAACATTAGTACGGGGGGCAAAATTAGTACTGGGGGAAACACTAGTACTGGGGGCAACATTAGTACTGGGGGCAACATTAGTACGGGGGGCAACATTAGTACGGGGGGCAACACTAGTACTGGGGGCAACATTAGTACTGGGGGCAACATTAGTACAGGGGGCAACACTAGTACTGGGGGCAACACTAGTACTGGGGGCAAACAGTGGCAACACTATTACTGGGGTTAAACAGGTGGCAAACAGGGGCAACCCTAGTACTGGGGGCAAAATTAGTACTGGGGGCAACATTAGTACTGGGGGCAACATTAGTACTGGGGGCAACACTAGTACTGGGGGCAAACAGGGGCAACACTATTACTGGGGTTAAACAGGGGGCAAACAGGGGCAACACTAGTACTGGGGGCAACATTAGTACTGGGGGCAACATTAGCACTGGGGGCAACATTAGTACTAGGGGCAACATTAGTACTGGGGGCAACATGTGTACGGGGGGCAACATGAGTACGGAGGGCAACATGAGTACGGGGGGCAACATGAGTACTGGGGGCAACATTAGTACTGGGGGCAACATGTGTACGGGGGGCAACATGAGTACGGAGGGCAACATGAGTACGGGGGGCAACATGAGTACTGGGGGCAACATTAGTACTGGGGGCAACACTAGTACTGGGGGCAAACAGGGGCAACACTAGTACTGGGGGCAAAATTAGTACTGGGGGCAACATTAGTACTGGGGGCAACATTAGTACTGGGGGCAACATGAGTACGGGGGGCAACGTGAGTACGGGGGGCAACGTGAGTACTGGGGGCAACATTAGTACTGGGGGCAACACTAGTACTGGGGGCAAACAGGGGCAACACTATTACTGGGGTTAAACAGGGGGCAAACAGGGGCAACACTAGTACTGGGGGCAACATTAGTACTGGGGGCAACATTAGTACTGGGGGCAACATTAGTACTAGGGGCAACATTAGTACTGGGGGCAACATTAGTACGGGGGGCAACATTAGTACTGGGGGCAACACTAGTACTGGGGGCAACACTAGTACTGGGGGCAAACAGGGGCAACACTATTACTGGGGTTAAACAGGGGGCAAACAGGGGCAACACTAGTACTGGGGGCAACATTAGTACTGGGGGCAACATTAGTACTGGGGGCAACATTAGTACTAGGGGCAACATTAGTACTGGGGGCAACATTAGTACGGGGGGCAACATTAGTACTGGGGGCAACACTAGTACTGGGGGCAACACTAGTACTGGGGGCAACATTAGTACTGGGGGCAACATTAGTACTGGGGGCAACATTAGTACGGGGGGCAACATTGGTACTGGGGGCAACATTAGTACTGGGGGCAACATTAGTACTGGGGGCAACATTAGTACTGGGGGCAACATTAGTACTGGGGGCAACATTAGTACGGGGGGCAACATTAGTACAGGGGGCAACATTAGTACTGGGGGCAACACTAGTACTGGGGGCAACACTAGTACTGGGGGCAACATTAGTACTGGGGGCAAACAGGGGCAACAGTATTACTGGGGTTAAACAGGGGGCAAACAGGGGCAACACTAGTACTGGGGGCAACATTAGTACTGGGGGCAACATTAGTACTGGGGGCAACATTAGTACTAGGGGCAACATTAGTACTGGGGGCAACATTAGTACTGGGGGCAACATTAGTACGGGGGGCAACATTAGTACGGGGGGCAACATTAGTACTGGGGGCAACACTAGTACTGGGGGCAACACTAGTACTGGGGGCAAACAGGGGCAACACTATTACTGGGGTTAAACAGGGGGCAAACAGGGGCAACACTAGTACTGGGGGCAAAATTAGTACTGGGGGCAACATTAGTACTGGGGGCAACATTAGTACTGGGGGCAAACAGGGGCAACACTATTACTGGGGTTAAACAGGGGGCAAACAGGGGCAACACTAGTACTGGGGGCAAAATTAGTACTGGGGGCAACATTAGTACTGGGGGCAACATTAGTACTGGGGGCAACATAAGTACGGGGGGCAATATTAGTACTGGGGGCAACACTAGTACTGGGGGCAACATTAGTACTGGGGGCAACATTAGTACGGGGGGCAACATTGGTACTGGGGGCAACATTAGTACTGGGGGCAACATTAGTACGGGGGGCAACATTGGTACTGGGGGCAACATTAGTACTGGGGGCAACACTAGTACTGGGGGCAACACTAGTACTGGGGGCAACATTAGTACGGGGGGCAACATTAGTACGGGGGGCAACATTAGTACTGGGGGCAACATTAGTACTGGGGGCAACACTAGTACAGGGGGCAACACTAGTACAGGGGGCACACAGGGACTAGTACAGGGGGCAACATTAGTACGGGGGGCAACATTAGTACGGGGGGCAACATTAGTACTGGGGGCAACATTAGTACTGGGGGAACATTAGTACTGGGGGCAACATTAGTACTGGGGGAACACTAGTACTGGGGGCAACATTAGTACTGGGGGCAACATTAGTACTGGGGGCACAGTGGTTAGTGTACCTGGTCTGCTCTGGCCAGATGCTGGCCCATGTCTCTCAGACACAGCATCATCCTCTCATCTCTGAAGTCATAAGGGAACGTCTCAGTCCACTCAGTCAGAAGCTGCACCATCTTAGGAGCCACTTCCCTGATCCGGATCTACACAGGACAAACATGGGATAAGATTTATGATCTATTATACCACAAAAATGCCACCCCAGACAAATACAAAGGGACATCATCACAACAAAAGTAGTCATTATTATATACATGGAACTACGGAGAGCAAGGGTGTGTGTGTTGTGTATATATATATGTGTGTGTGTGTGTGTATATATGTGTGTGTGTGTGTGTATATGTGTGTGTGTGTGTATATGTGTGTGTGTGTGTGTATATATGTGTGTGAATCTGTGTGTGTGAATCTGTATGTGTGTGAATCTGTATGTGTGTGTGTGTATGTATGTGTATATATGTGTGTATATGTGTGTGAATCTGTGTGTGTGTGTGTGTGTCCGCTGCACCTTATTCATGAGTGGGTTTGCAGCCCTCTGTTGCTCCATAAACAGGTGACCCACCCGGGTCATCAGCTCGTATGGGTGCAGGAAGAGGCGGGAGCTCAACAGGAAGGTGAACACGTATGACCTCTGGTAAACAACAACAAGAACAACAACAAGTAACATCAGCCTCAGACACAAACATGTTTACACAGTTAGTCTGATGAACTAGCCTGTTTCAGGAGACAGACAGCTGGCTGGACCAGGGGACAGACAGAACAGGAGACAGGCAGCTGGACAGGACAGAGAGACAGACAGACAGCTGGACAGGACAGAGAGACAGACAGCTGGACAGGACAGAGACAGACAGCTGGACAGAAAGACAGACAGGTGGACAGGACAGAGAGACAGACAGGTGGACAGGACAGAGACAGACAGCTGGACAAAGCCAGACAGCTGGACAGGACAGAGAGACAGACAGGTGGACAGAGACAGACAGCTGGACAGGACCAGGGGGACTCACATCAGGGTAGTAGTCCAGAGTTGGGACCAGGTGTTGGATGAGGGCTTCAAGAGAACCAGACACCAGGCTGTTGTCATGGTAGCACATCTCTCCATAGCTGGCCTCTAGGGTGGAGTAATGGTGATGGTGCTTCACACTGTGCTGGTGAAGCTCCTGGATCTTAACACCTTGGCCCTCCTGGTTGTTGTTGCTATGGTTGCTGTGGGGGTTGAACTTGCCAGCGTAGGGAGTGGTGGGCGGCATGGTGACCTGCTGGCCGGATGACACAGAACTGTGGATCACATGCTAACTCAGGCTAATGTAAACACATGTACACATTCATCTACATGCAGTCGACCTCATCATAACCCTGTACTTCAAGGGCTGCTCTGATCATCTCTCCTATTCTTCCACATCCTGTTTCCTGTACCTTTCTACTTTCTGGCTCGCTCTCTCCCCTCCTGTTCCCTCTTCTCTCTCCTCTAACACTGTTAAAGGATTATGCTGATCATGTTTACTCCATAGGGACATAGGGACACCTGTTACTGTGTAGTCCACTGATCTCTAGTCTATGGCACTAGTTGTTGTCCCTGTAGAACAAGTGTTATATCCTGAAGGATATGCAGGTAAACACAAGCACATTGCTTAGTTTTGATCAGCAGGATCATATCTGAGTTCTCTTTAGAATATTGCGTAATAACCCGTGGAAGCCCACAAACATTCAATACTGGTAACAATAAGAGAAAACAAGTCTTATCCTGACGCAATTACCAATTAGTGTAAATGAGCTCCAGCACATTAACACCGTCAGTGATATAAGTGCATCACGATACTGGATTGAAGTATAAAATGAATCCGTCATTCTTGCATGGACTTTGTAAGACATTGCCTTTTAATGTGTTGGTAACTGCAACAACTGGGGGTTTGTCAAGCAAAGTCCGAAACAGAATCACATGGAATAATGCAATAATCACATGGAATAATGCACTTTAAAAACTACTGGACTGGACGAATTTAAAACCATATTTAACAAAGTAAGGTAGAGCTGCAACTTACCACGACTAGGAAAAATATCCGAAATTAAAGTCAAACGTATCGGAAGTGTGTCAAAAACCCAAATGAATCGTTCATAAAATGTTAACCCTCGTTAAAAGTGTAAAATATTACCAAACAAATGTGTGTATTCTTGCCGGAGAGTTACAAACCTTAAAGTACAAACAAGATATGAAAACAGCTCATTCAATGACAAGCAGCCAATGAGCAGCTTCAAATCACTTGATGAAAACCGGGAAAGACAACCAATCAGCTTCTTAGAGGCGTGCGCTGGGCATGTTTAACTAGCCAATCACAGATCGCAGGCAGAAAGTTGAATTGTTTGCGTAATCTTATTGGTCACATTGGCGTCCATCAAGAATAGGAAGATATGGGAGAACAAACTAACAACAAAGAAACAAACAATAAT
>CM059329.1:225000-302672 GCA_030340685.1 Protosalanx chinensis
GACCCCTGGTTTAAAGGGTTCAGGTCCAGATGACCCCTGATTTAAAGGGTTCAGGTCCAGATGACCCCTGGTTTAAAGGGTTCAGGTCCAGATGACCCCTGGTTTAAAGGGTTCAGGTCCAGATGACCCCTGATTTAAAGGGTTCAGGTCCAGATGACCCCTGGTTTAAAGGGTTCAGGTCCAGATGACCCCTGGTTTAAAGGGTTCAGGTCCAGATGACCCCTGATTTAAAGGGTTCAGGTCCAGATGACCCCTGGTTTAAAGGGTTCAGGTCCAGATGACCCCTGATTTAAAGGGTTCAGGTCCAGATGACCCCTGATTTAAAGGGTTCAGGTCCAGATGACCCCTGGTTTAAAGGGTTCAGGTCCAGATGACCCCTGATTTAAAGGGTTCAGGTCCAGATGACCCCTGATTTAAATGGTTCAGGTCCAGATTACCCCTGATTTAAAGGGTTCAGGTCCAGATGACCCCTGATTTAAAGGGTTCAGGTCCAGATGACCCCTGGTTTAAAGGGTTCAGGTCCAGATGACCCCTGGTTTAAAGGGTTCAGGTCCAGATGACCCCTGGTTTAACTCACCTCCCTCTGGGTTCATTCATTATCTTGGTCTAACATTTTACAGTCATGACTATTCGGTTTGACCTTTTTAGAAGGAGGATCGACAGTCTGATGATGGGTCTGAAGCAATGATTATATCTGGAATATATGTTCAGTATTATCTTTGCACATTTTGCTATATCTGAAGTATTGGTTTTCTCTGATTGAGAATGACTTCTGGATGGGGTCAAAACGTCTTTAGATGTTGTCCAGATGACTACTTCTGAAAATTTACCTGAAGAGAAACCCTCGAATGAGGATATACACCGATTTATTTTGAAGTACTGATTGTCTTTTTATGTAACAGAGAAACAGAAAATATGAAGTAGCAGCATAATATATGAACAATAACCTTCACTCAATAACTCTTTAATCATACCGCAACAGAAGAGAACAACTAAGATTGACGCTCAGATTATATTTATAATTCAACAAACTCGAACAAAACAACTCTCCCAAATTTTTGGGGACAAAGTTTTCATCAAGTTTGAGAAAATCTGTGTTATTCAGTGATCCAGGGGGCGGGACTATCATGCATCATGACGGTGATTGGACAGACGCACAGGTAGATCATGCATGAAGGGGGGCGGGACTATCATGCATCATGACGGTGATTGGACAGACGCACAGTTAGATCATGCATGAAGGGAGGCGGGACTATCATGCATCATGACGGTGATTGGACAGACGCACAGGTAGATCATGCAAGAAGGGGGGCGGGACTATCATGCATCATGACGGTGATTGGACAGACGCACAGGTAGATCATGCAAGAAGGGGGGCGGGACTATAATGCATCATGACGGTGATTGGACAGACGCACAGGCAGATCATGCACGTTGTGTTGTGGATTGAAAGACAGGCGTGTTGGAAAGCTGTGATGTGGATTGATGTGTTACCAGTGATCAGAGGAACAGTGGATGATCGGACAGGGAAAACAAACAGATTTGTATTTGAACACTGAGTTTCGTCTTTGTTAAAAGTTATGAATAACTAACCAATGGGGACGTTTTCGTTGATCAACGCATTATTCCTGACCAAGCTGCTTATTCTGCTGCTCTTAAGTGGAGTGTTTGGAGGTAAGAGACAGAAAAGTCACTTCTGTGGTTTTGTCCCATTACAGATAATCTGCAGTGTGTCTTTATCCAATAGCACCTCTGATCACAGGTACATTAACAATACTGAAGAATCGTCAGGGCACATTTTGCCCTTTGCAAACACACGTAAACTTTACAAATTACATAATGATAATAATATAATGTATAATAGTTATAATATAATTATATATGTATACTGCATACAATAAACAATTAAAAATAGATTACCCTACTTAGACGTTCAAACATATGTGTGTATGAGCATTATAGTTGTCAGATTAATACTAATCTTAATCCAAGTTGGATTGTGATGAGACACTCCAAGCAGATGAACTCAGACATCATTAGGACACTGAAGTAAACAGAGGTGTTGTTCTCTTGGAAATATCTCTCCTTTTTAAATTTAAACCATCATTTCTTATTTAAACATATTTATATTTCATACATTTACAAAAACAAACTGAACATATTCCTTTGTATTTATTGTGTATTTCTATTGGTGAACCAGCGAGTGTTGTGAACAGCATTGTGCTGCCTCAGTTCAGGACTGAATGGGATTAGTTGGTCTAGTTCTGAGATCAATTGGGATGATGATGTTGTTACCACAGAAACCAGGCTATTCTGTTGAGGACATCCTGTAGGGAGTCAGGTGGCTGAGCGGATAGGGAATTGGGAAATCCTAACATTGCTGGTTCGATTCCTGGCCGTGCCAGCTGACTTGTGTTCTTGGGCAAGGCACTTCACCCTACTCTCCTCAATGGGAATGTCCCTGTACTTACTGTAAATCACTCTGGATTAGAGCGTCTGATAAATAACTAAATGTAAATCATGTAGTCCTTGTTTGTAGAAGTGTTTGTAGAAGTTGTAGGTAGAGTGAACAGTACTGGACTGCTGTCTCCTTTACAATAAAGTTACAACATTTAGGTTAGATTCAACCCAGGTAACCCCCCCCATACACTCATTAACATCCCAAAGGGTTAAAGGTCAGTGCATTTGCTTTAGGGTTGTTCTCATCACTATTGGCCCTAATAGAAAAAAGGTCTCCAGATATGTTAACATCCCCACCAGATGTCCTAATCAGGTCCTGTTAGCACAGTAGCTCTTTACTGCTTTTATCAGTCATTCATTGAATTCCCAGTTTGCAGGACTGGCGCTGGGCACTTAGTGACTCCAGCCTCAATCCATACAGGTTAATGGACTGAAGCCCAAACAGGTTTTCACAGTGGAAAGAACACACAGTTCCCATGTGTAGTGAGATGCAGGTCATGAAAGCTGGTCTACTTCTAGTCCTTGTGATGGCAATTCAGATTCAGAGTTCAGATTCAGAATACGTAATTAATCCCCAAGGGGAAACTCTTTAGCAACAACAGCACACAGTCTGATCAAAGCACACAGGGGTAAAGATGTGAGGTAAAAGAGTAGAAGAGTGCACACAGGGGTAAAGGTGTGAGGTAAAAGAGTAGAAGAGTGCACACAGGGGTAAAGATGTGAGGTAAAAGAGTAGAAGAGTGCACACAGGGGTAAAGGTGTGAGGTAAAAGAGTAGAAGAGTGCACACAGGGGTAAAGATGTGAGGTAAAAGAGTAGAAGAGTGCACACAGGGGTAAGGGTGTGAGGTAAAAGAGTAGAAGAGTGCACACAGGGGTAAAGATGTGAGGTAAAAGAGTAGAAGAGTGCACACAGGGGTAAGGGTGTGAGGTAAAAGAGTAGAAGAGTGTACACAGGGGTAAAGATGTGAGGTAAAAGAGTAGAAGAGTGCACACAGGGGTAAGGGTGTGAGGTAAAAGAGTAGAAGAGTGTACACAGGGGTAAGGATGTGAGGTAAAAGAGTAGAAGAGTGCACACAGGGGTAAGGGTGTGAGGTAAAAGAGTAGAAGAGTGCACACAGGGGTAAGGGTGTGAGGTAAAAGAGTAGAAGAGTGCACACAGGGGTAAAGATGTGAGGTAAAAGAGTAGAAGAGTGCACACAGGGGTAAAGATGTGAGGTAAAAGAGTAGAAGAGTGCACGCAGGGGTAAGGCTGGGATAAAAATAGAGTGCTGGGTTACAATATATATGGATCTTGGGATACAAATTGTCAGGAGATAAATAGTTGAGAGACACAATCCTATTGACTTAGGGTCATACATACTACTACTAGGGGTTGTAATGTGTAATATTAACAATGTCTCCTATAGCATCTGTACTGAGTAGTAAACGCTGTATGTAGACTCCTGAGCAAAGCCAGCGATCCCACCTGATATGAGGAGCAGAGCATGAATGAACAGCATCTCACTGGGAGGTTAAGAAGATTCAAACTCTGTGGAGGGAATCTCTGTGATCCTGATGGGGCCAGTTACCCACTAACCTATGTGCTGGAACTGAAACTCTATCACAGCTTTGCATTAATACATCATTTGAATATCTGCTGGAACAGAACTCTACTTGTTTCTCAAACACCCTCAAACTTCAGCTGCAAGGGCAGCAGTAGTATTCATCTATTCTGCTTTCCCTGTGTGTGTGCGTGCGTGTGTGTGAGCCTCTTTTTATGGAGACAGTTATGTCCATCTCAAGACTTCAGAGATCTCAAGCAAGACGTCCCTCCATGTGCGCTTCAAAACTTCCTGTCCCAGCGGCATCCTCTTCCTGTCTGTCGGAGAAAAGGACTTCCTGTTCTTGGAACTGCATTCTGGACGACTCCAGGTGAGAAACACACACCTGGAACACACACCTGGAACACACACCTGGAACACACACCTGGAACACACACCTGGAACACACACCTGGAACACACACACACCTGGAACACACACCTGGAACACACACACACCTGGAACACACACACACCTGGAACACACACACACCTGGAACACACACCTGGAACACACACCTGGAACACACACCTGGAACACACACCTGGAACACACACCTGGAACACACACACACCTGGAACACACACCTGGAACACACACACACCTGGAACACACACCTGGAACACACACCTGGAACACACACCTGGAACACACACACACCTGGAACACACACCTGGAACACACACACACCTGGAACACACACCTGGAACACACACACACCTGGAACACACACCTGGAACACACACCTGGAACACACACCTGGAACACACACACCTGGAACACACACCTGGAACACACACCTGGAACACACACCTGGAACACACACACACCTGGAACACACACCTGGAACACACACACACCTGGAACACACACCTGGAACACACACCTGGAACACACACCTGGAACACACACCTGGAACACACACACACCTGGAACACACACACACCTGGAACACACACCTGGAACACACACACACCTGGAACACACACCTGGAACACACACCTGGAACACACACACACCTGGAACACACACACACCTGGAACACACACACACCTGGAACACACACCTGGAACACACACCTGGAACACACACCTGGAACACACACACACCTGGAACACACACACACCTGGAACACACACCTGGAACACACACACACCTGGAACACACACCTGGAACACACACCTGGAACACACACCTGGAACACACACCTGAAGCAACTCTGAGACACACCAGCTTTCAAATTTAGAAACTAATACAGTGTTGAGGTGCTGTATGTCATTCTTGTTCTAGCTTTATGTACAGGCTTCTCACTAAAACATGACATGCCTTAATAGCAGTGCTACCTTGCAGAGCCCCCTTCACAGGCATGTTTGATGCCCAGCATGGCTCAGGGCAGCAGGCAGCTCAGCTGGGGCAGGTGACCCCCCTGTGAAGGTGCATATTAGCACTTTGAACATGTTCTGTCATGAAGCAGCCTGGATCAGTGTGGCACAGTGAGCATCATGACAGACTCAGATCGCTGGGATGCCTCATTCAAACACCTGGTGTAAAGCTGTTAAAAAACTCTTTTTAAATGGCTTTTATGGATTGTCAATAATATCCGGTGTAGAATATTAGATTAGTTTTATCCTTTGCAATGCATGTATTGTATTGTATTTGTTTGTAGCGCTTTGGGTTATAGAAAAGCACATTATAATTCAAATGTCTAATTATTATTATATTTACCTGCTCCATGATGATGATGACAAGGAGGAATGACATTCTGTGTTCATAGGATGCACATGTTGGTGAACGATTCTCCTCAAATGTGTTTCTAACTACATTCTGCACTAGTGTGGTCGATACTCTGTCTTCATGAAGTTCATGGTTGCTGTCTCTGATAGTTCATGGTTGCTGTCTCTGATAGTTCATGGTTGCTGTCTCTGATAGTTCATGGTTGCTGTCTCTGATAGTTCATTGTTGCTGTCTCTGATAGTTCATGGTTGCTGTCTCTGATAGTTCATGGTTGCTGTCTCTGATAGTTCATGGTTGCTGTCTCTGATAGTTCATGGTTGCTGTCTCTGATAGTTCATGGTTGCTGTCTCTGATAGTTCATGGTTGCTGTCTCTGATGGTTCATGGTTGCTGTCTCTGAAAGTTCATGGTTGCTGTCTCTGATAGTTCATGGTTGCTGTCTCTGATAGTTCATGGTTGCTGTCTCTGATAGTTCATGGTTGCTGTCTCTGATAGTTCATGGTTGCTGTCTCTGATAGTTCATGGTTGCTGTCTCTGATAGTTCATTGTTGCTGTCTCTGATAGTTCATGGTTGCTGTCTCTGATGGTTCATGGTTGCTGTCTCTGATAGTTCATGGTTGCTGTCTCTGATAGTTCATGGTTGCTGTCTCTGATAGTTCATGGTTGCTGTCTCTGATAGTTCATGGTTGCTGTCTCTGATAGTTCATGGTTGCTGTCTCTGATAGTTCATGGTTGCTGTCTCTGATAGTTCATGGTTGCTGTCTCTGATAGTTCATTGTTGCTGTCTCTGATAGTTCATGGTTGCTGTCTCTGATAGTTCATGGTTGCTGTCTCTGATAGTTCATGGTTGCTGTCTCTGATGGTTCATGGTTGCTGTCTCTGATGTTTGCTGTCTCTGATAGTTGTTCTAACTCCTTTAGATGCGTCTCGATCTGGGCTCGGGGGAACGTTGTCTTCGCTCTGAGAAAGGCGTTCATCTCAACGACCTCATCTGGCACTCTGTGGAGCTCCAACACTACCTCCACAACGTCACCATGACAGTGGACCATAACTCTCACACCACCCTCCGCATGCCTGGGCCTGACCTGGATCTAGGGGTCCAGGGTGGGCTGTATGTAGGCGGCTTGGCTGACATGGATGGGGCGTTGGTCCCTGGAAGTCACCCAGGTTACAACAGTACAGGATTCAGGGGCTGTGTGGATGAAGTGGTGTTTAACCAGCACAACCTTCTGTCCAGTCTGAGGTCATATTCTGGGTATAAGAGTGTCCATGAGGTCTCCCTGGGCTGTAGTCCACAGTTCTCTGCCACCAGTGATCAGCCAATCAGCTTCTTCAGCTCCCGAGCCTTCTTGTCTCTGCCACCTTGGGATGTTGCACAGGAGGGGGGGTTTGAGTGTGAGATCCACACCCCCGCCGGTGCTGGAGATGGACTGGTCCTCTACAGTTCAGTGCAGCATGGGGGGTTTGTAGCACTGGAGGTCTGGGGGGGTTCCCTGGTGTTGTTGGTGGGAACAGGAGGGAACAGGACAGAGATCCGCTCCCTCACACATGTGAACGATGAAGTCTGGCACCCTGTCAGCCTTCGTCTGCTGGCCCACAGCCTCCAGCTGAGGGTGGGGGAAGAGGAGGTCAGCACCAGCCTGGTGCCTCCACACCCCAAGGCCTTCCAGTTCAGTGGCCCACTTTATCTGGGAGGAGTTAGTGACCAAAAGCGACCTGAGGTTCGAAGTGCAGGGCTGCTGTTGGTGGATGGGAGGAGGCTAAGAGGAGGAGCTTCTTTTAAAGGCTGTCTGAGGAACCTCAGGGTTAACTCTCAGGTCACTGGCTTCCCCCATGCTATGATCACTAAGGATGTCTTTGTGGGCTGCCAGCCAGAGAAGATTCCAGAAGCGTTCACCCCCCCCATGGCCTCAGACCTCTTGGTCTCAGTTTCTCCCCCCTCAGACCGTGACAGTGGAGGGGACAGGAGGAAGAATTCTCCCAGTTTCCTGTTGCTGAAGGACTTGGTGGTGGCTGAAGGAGGGATGGCTGTTTTAGAGGCCAAAAACATCAAGGTGAGCCAGTCCATCATCCCTCTCTCCCTCAGCCTCTCCCCAGCCTCTCTCAGCCTCCCCCAGCCTCTCTCCCCAGCCTCTCTCAGCCTCCCCCAGCCTCTCTCCCCAGCCTCTCTCAGCCTCCCCCAGCCTCTCTCCCTCAGCCTCCCCCCAGCCTCTCTCCCTCAGTCTCCCCCCAGCCTCTCTCCCTCAGCCTCCCCCCAGCCTCTCTCCCTCAGCCTCCCCCCAGCCTCTCTCCCTCAGCCTCCCCCCAGCCTCTCTCCCTCAGCCTCCCCCCAGCCTCTCTCCCTCAGTATCCCCCCAGCCTCTCTCCCTCAGTCTCCCCCCAGCCTCTCTCCCCAGCCTCTCTCAGCCTCCCCCAGCCTCTCTCCCTCAGTCTCCCCCCAGCCTCTCTCCCCAGCCTCTCTCAGCCTCCCCCAGCCTCTCTCCCTCAGCCTCCCCCCAGCCTCTCTCCCTCAGTCTCCCCCCAGCCTCTCTCCCTCAGCCTCCCCCCAGCCTCTCTCCCTCAGTATCCCCCCAGCCTCTCTCCCTCAGTCTCCCCCCAGCCTCTCTCCCTCAGTATCCCCCCAGCCTCTCTCCCTCAGTCTCCCCCCAGCCTCTCTCCCTCAGCCTCCCCCCAGCCTCTCTCAGCCTCCCCCAGCCTCTCTCCCTCAGCCTCCCCCCAGCCTCTCTCCCTCAGTCTCCCCCCAGCCTCTCTCCCTCAGCCTCCCCCCAGCCTCTCTCCCTCAGTATCCCCCCAGCCTCTCTCCCTCAGTCTCCCCCCAGCCTCTCTCCCTCAGTATCCCCCCAGCCTCTCTCCCTCAGTCTCCCCCCAGCCTCTCTCCCTCAGTATCCCCCCAGCCTCTCTCCCTCAGTCTCCCCCCAGCCTCTCTCCCTCAGTATCCCCCCAGCCTCTCTCCCTCAGTCTCCCCCCAGCCTCTCTCCCTCAGTATCCCCCCAGCCTCTCTCCCTCAGTATCCCCCCAGCCTCTCTCCCTCAGTCTCCCCCCAGCCTCTCTCCCTCAGTCTCCCCCCAGCCTCTCTCCCTCAGTATCCCCCCAGCCTCTCTCCCTCAGTCTCCCCCCAGCCTCTCTCCCTCAGTCTCCCCCCAGCCTCTCTCCCTCAGTCTCCCCCCAGCCTCTCTCCCTCAGTATCCCCCCAGCCTCTCTCCCTCAGCCTCCCCCCAGCCTCTCTCCCTCAGTATCCCCCCAGCCTCTCTCCCTCAGTCTCCCCCCAGCCTCTCTCCCTCAGCCTCCCCCCAGCCTCTCTCCCTCAGCCTCCCCCCAGCCTCTCTCCCTCAGTCTCCCCCCAGCCTCTCTCCCTCAGTCTCCCCCCAGCCTCTCTCCCTCAGTCTCCCCCCAGCCTCTCTCCCTCAGCCTCCCCCCAGCCTCTCTCCCTCAGCCTCCCCCCAGCCTCTCTCCCATTGTTAACGATGATGACTTGATCGTCACACTCCCTCAGGTCAATTTGGATTTGGATAAGCTGGGGCTCCGTCAGTCTCAGATCCGCTTCCGTGTGGAGGAGCAGCCGGTCCATGGGCAGCTGAAGCTGGACCTGAGCTCTGAATCAGACTGGCAGAGGGGAGAGGAGGAGGAGGGCAGGGTGTTCGGCATGCTGGACCTGTGGAATGACAGAGTGATGTACGTCCACAGTGGGTCTGAGGACGCCCAGGACTTCTTCATGTTCTCAGTGTTTACCACCAGTAAGAAGCAGTTACCCTCCTACCTCAAGGGGAACCGACTGCATAGGTTCAACATCACTGTGACGCCCGTTAACGACGCCCCAGAGCTCAGTCTGCCTGAGGGCCACTTGTTCACTCTGCTGGAGCTCTCCAGACGAGACCTCACCACTGATGTGCTCTGGGTCTCTGATCCAGACACCAACTCCAGCCAGCTGATCTTTACCCAGCTAGGCAGCTCTGATGCTGGTCACCTGGAGCACCAAGACGTCCCTGGAACACCCATCACCTCCTTCACCCTGCCTGACCTGGAAGATGGCAAGGTAGATGTAACGTTGCAGATCCATACTGAAGATAGCACTTCTACCATGTCTGCTTAGATATTGAATACTATAAAGATTGCCTGTAAGTTAGTTTAATTTTGTTTGAAAAAGTGCTTTGTAAAAAATGGCAAACATGAATAAGGAAACTGATCTTTATCCAGCCATACAAAAGTGCTTCTTTCTATTTCCTGATGTTATATCACCGTATCTCCCCTCCCTGAAACAGATCAGCTACCTCCACACAGGGACGAACACCTCCAGACTGGCTGTGAGAGTGACTGATGGGGAGAAGGTCAGCAACACTGTGATCCTGAGAGTCCAGGCTCAGCCACTGGACCATCGTGTGGTCAACAACACAGGGCTGGAGGTAGAGCAGGGCAGGGCGGCTGTCCTTAGCTCCACCCACCTAGCTGTGCTGGTCAATGTTGCACGCCAGCCAGTAGAGGTGCGTTTTGATGTGTTGGAAGGGCCTCACTATGGACAACTGCAGAGGCTGCATTCAAGCGGGGAGTGGAAGGCAACAAGCTATTTCTATCAGAAGCTGCTGGAGAAAGAACGAATCCGGTGGGTTTTCATGTTGGTGTGTGTGGGCGGTTGTGTGTGTGTGTGTGTGGGGGAATCTGTGTACGTGTGTGGGAATGTGTGTGTTTTACTCTTCTGTACCCTGCATCTCCATTCTGCTTTAATACATGGTACTTTATTCCAGGTACCTGAACACCTTCCGTGGGCTCCAGACTAGAAATGTCACAGACTGGTTCAGATGTAAAGTCACCATCAATGCTGTTGTGAAAGATGAGGTTTTGTTCCCCATCACGGTCCACTGGATCCACTACAGAGTGACTCATTCAAAGATGGAAGTCAGAGGTGTGCAGAAGGTTGTCATCACCGCCCAAGACCTCTGCGTTGTCTCCAAAGAGGTCAAACTTTCGGAGAGCGAGCTCTTCTTCAGAATAGTAAGCCTCCCAAAGAAAGGGAATCTAGTCATGAACCACAAAGCTTTGAAGAAAAACTGGACCTTCAGCCAGAAGGACGTGTCGGACCATCAGGTGAGGTACGAGCTGAGCAGCAGACTTCAGGACATGAAAGACAGCTTCACTTTTCAGGTATTTTCCAGACATGGACCTCATACAGGAAGTCACGAGTTCCGAATCACCATCAGGGCGAATCAAAGCCACAGCATGGAGCTATTAAATCTGGGCCTGTCTGTGATGGAGGGCGAGAGCAAGCTCATCACCAGGGACAGACTCTTTATCCACACTTCCAGCAGCAAGACTGTCCTTTACACCATAACTAGAAGTCCCAAACATGGCAGAATTAGAAAGATTAACCTCTCCAACTCTTCTTCTATCAACGATAACATCGGATTCTTCACCAACCAGGACATAGCAGATGAGAGAATCATGTACGTACATGATGACAGTGAGACTGAAGAAGACTCCTTCATGTTTATTGTTGCCATGTCTAAATTCAAACACTCTGCTACGAAGGAGGACCCCAACACTCTCCAAGAGATGTTCAATATCTCCATCCAGCTTGTCAACGACCAGGAACCAGTGCGCGTTGTCGATAAAGTTTTCCACGTGGTCCGTGAGGGTCAGAGGTTATTGACAGTGGAGGATCTGTATTTCCACGACCCCGACACTGACTTCGATGATGGGCAGCTGGTGTACACAAGGCGGGGGATTCCTCTGGGAGAGCTGGTCCTGGTGAATAATACCAGTCACAAGCTCTACCAGTTCACCCAGGCTGACCTGGAGGAGAGGAGGGTTCTGTTCCGGCACAGGGGGGGCAGTTCAGGCCGCTTCGTCCTGTTCGTGTCGGACGGCAAGCATTACGTTTCCTCTCTCCTGGAGGTGTTGGCTCAGGACCCCTACCTGCACATCCAGAACAACACAGGGGTGCAGGTGCAGCAGGGTCATGCAGTCACTCTGTTCCCCTCCAACCTCAGCGTGGTCACCAACATGGATGTCAGGGATGAACAGGAAGTCATATACAAGATCTTCCTGCCACCTAAACATGGCAGTATTGTTCTGAACAGCCAGGGGGCAGACAGGGTGGGGCAGTTCACCCAGGCTGACCTGAAGGCAGGGCGGGTGGTGTATCACCATGACAACAGCTCCGGTCTGGTGGATGGGTTCAACGTGACTGTTGCTGTGGGGGAGGTGCTTGTGGACGTGGGAGTGGGGGTCAAGGTCTACCTGGAGAGTCACCAGAGACCCCCCACTGTGCGACATCACGAGCAGCTGGTGGTGGAGGAGGGAGGAAGGGTGGAACTCTCCAAGGAACAGCTGGAGGTGAGTGTATGACAGGAGAGTGGAAAGAGGGAGGGAGATAGGGAGGAGCGTGGAGGTGGAGGGTTGGGGGGAAGAGGGACAGTCAGTCAGAGGAGATGGAGGTGGAGGGTTGGGGGGAAGAGGGACAGTCAGTCAGAGGAGATGGAGGTGGAGGGTTGGGGGGGAAGAGGGACAGTCAGTCAGAGGAGATGGAGGTGGAGGGTTGGGGGGAAGGGACAGTCAGTCAGAGGAGATGGAGGTGGAGGGTTGGGGGAAGAGGGACAGTCAGTCAGAGGAGATGGAGGTGGAGGGTTGGGGGGGAGGGACAGTCAGTCAGAGGAGATGGAGGTGGAGGGTTGGGGGGGAGAGGGACAGTCAGTCAGAGGAGATGGAGGTGGAGGGTTGGGGGGGAAGAGGGACAGTCAGTCAGAGGAGATGGAGGTGGAGGGTTGGGGGGAAGAGGGACAGTCAGTCAGAGGAGATGGAGGTGGAGGGTTGGGGGGGAGAGGGACAGTCAGTCAGAGGAGATGGAGGTGGAGGGTTGGGGGAAGAGGGACAGTCAGTCAGAGGAGATGGAGGTGGAGGGTTGGGGGGGAGGGACAGTCAGTCAGAGGAGATGGAGGTGGAGGGTTGGGGGGGAGAGGGACAGTCAGTCAGAGGAGATGGAGGTGGAGGGTTGGGGGGGAGGGACAGTCAGTCAGAGGAGATGGAGGTGGAGGGTTGGGGGGGAAGAGGGACAGTCAGTCAGAGGAGATGGAGGTGGAGGGTTGGGGGGGAGAGGGACAGTCAGTCAGAGGAGATGGAGGTGGAGGGTTGGGGGGGAGAGGGACAGTCAGTCAGAGGAGATGGAGGTGGAGGGTTGGGGGAAGAGGGACAGTCAGTCAGAGGAGATGGAGGTGGAGGGTTGGGGGGGAGAGGGACAGTCAGTCAGAGGAGATGGAGGTGGAGGGTTGGGGGGGAAGGGACAGTCAGTCAGAGGAGATGGAGGTGAGTGCAGAAGACGTTCCATCTCTCAGTTGAGCAGCTGTCTAACTTTACATCTCTGATCTGATAGGTGGTCCACGAGGACAGCCCGCCCTCTAACTTTACATCTCTGATCTGATAGGTGGTCCACGAGGACAGCCCGCCCTCTGAGATCCTGTTCACAGTCAAGATGGCGCCTGCTCATGGCTTCCTGTGCAGATCAGCCAATGGGGGACAGGAGGAGAAGTCCTACCAGGGCTCAGAAGCACAGCCTGTCCTTAACTTCTCCCAGGAGGATGTGAACCTGGGCCTCCTGCAATATGTCCAGACACAGCCCGCCCACACCAATGACTCCTTCCTGTTGCATGCCACCAACGGGGTGACTGAGCTTACCAACATCCAGGTCAACATTGACATCATCCCCTACTTCCTGCCTCTGCAGGTCACCAACATAACCTTGGAGGAGGGGGCGTGTCATGCCCTAACTTCAGCAATCATCAAAGTTACCAACAAACACTTTGCTGGGCTCAACTTCCTGTACCAAGTCACTGAGCCTCCGCAGCACGGCCATATTGAACACTCCAGCTTTCATAATGTTTCCATCCAATACTTCAGCCACAGAGAGGTCAGTGATCTGCTGAACCACAGCATCCAACAAGCCCTAATGTGATGTTACCAGGACGAGAGTCTCAAACAGAACTAAGACTTCTACAACTCAAACCAGACTGTACACTGTATACTAGTATACTATATACTCTGTAGCTGTGGGAAACAGGTACTTTCTGGAAGGTTCTGTTCATCTAACAGGAGTTGGCATATGATTGAAAATGGACAGTCTTTTTTCTGGTGTCTTTTTCCTTTCTGTGGATTCAGGTGGAGCGAGAGGACATCTTCTACATCCATGACGGCAGTGATACTTTGAGAGACGCCTTCACCCTCGTAGCTAACAGCTCAGACCTCAGGAAGCACAGCCTCCCCTGCACCATGTTCGTACGCATAACCCCTGTCAACAACCAACCCCCTGTTGTGACAGCCAATCGGATACTGAGGGTGGGTGGATGTTAATTGGCTCTTGGTATTTGCTAGGGTTTCACTGGGCACAACACTGATCTATATCATCATCAAGGGTTTGGGTTTCCTGAATAGGTGAAGTGTATTCTAGCCAAGACCCTATTCTAACATTCTTCTTCTCAATCACTTCCCCTCATTGTTATAAATATCTGATTGGAGATGAAAGAATAAAGGAGATTTTTCTGCTCAGGTTTGAGAGTGTTCTGTGACAAAGCCTCTGACAGTGTTTTCCCCCTGTGACCAGGTGTGGGGGGGATCGGTGACAGAGATGACTGTGGACCACCTGAGTGCTGAGGACAGGGACTCAGAACCAGAGAGTCTGGAGTTCATTGTGACTCCGCCCAGTAATGGACACCTAGCTCTGAAGAGCGCCCCCTCCAGGCACATCCTGACCTTCACCCAGGCTCACATCCTCAAAGGACAGCTGGTGTTTGTACACAGTGGTGAGAGGATAGTACACTCATATGCAACTACTCACACACTCACTCACACACTCACACACACACACTCACGCACACACACACACTCACACACACACACACACACAGATACGAAGGTGTGACCCCCAGGACTGACAGTGTTACTTCCTGAGCAGGTGCATCGTCAGGAGGTTTTCACTTCCAGGTCAACGACGGAGTGAACTTTGCTCCACGCGAGATCTTTAGCACGGTGGCCCGCACCCTAGTCCTGACCATGCTGAGAAACCATGCCTTGCAAGTGTTCCCAGGTCAGGCCACAACACACACACACACACACTCTCACACACACACACACACACACACACTCTCACACACACACACACTCTCACACACACACACACTCTCACACACACACACACACACACACTCACACACACAAACACTCAATCCACCCTTGTCTAATCACCGAGTTTATGAAATAAATCCTGTCATTTTCAGGCTCAGTGACGACCATCTCTCAGAAGGACCTCCTGGTTGTTACCAATGCTAATGGGGAGATGAGAGGGAACCACAGTGTTGTGTTCAGGGTCACAAGCCCTCCTAAACTGGGAAGACTTCTCAGGAACATGGGCAACACCACCATGGAGGTCAACACCTTCACACAGAGCATGGTAAAGACAGCTGCCTCTCCTCATGTGGCTCAGCGGGTTAAGACATTGGCTTCATGATCGAAAGGTCGTGAGTTTGATTCCCGGTTATGTGGCTATGTGATGTTGTGTCCTTGGTCAAGGCACTTAACCCTACTTGCCTCAGGGGGATTGTCCCTGTACACTTTAGATTACATTTAAGTGTTTGCTTAATGAATATTTCTTTCAATGACTTGGCCTGGTGGAAAGCAAACTACACCTATTTGCTTTTCTCCTACCAGCTGACAATCATGATTATCCTGTCAATTACAAACCCTCCAAATCTCTTTCAGATTAACAAGGGAGTGATCAGTTACCATCAGACTCACCCTGAGGCAGTGGGATGGACGTCCTCAGACTCCTTCACCTTCTCTGTTTCCTCCCCTCCTGCCTTCCTTCATCCCACCATCTTCCACATTCACATCTCCTATGACCACTCCCCTCCTCGGAACAGTACCGCCCTTCTAGCCAATACAGGTGAGACTCACTGTCCAGTTAGGATGTCAAAGAATCCTTTACTAATCTGTATATGCTTTTCTGTGTAGTATTTAATGGCACTTAGACTGTGATGTGAGCTACTGGCTTCTGAATTGGAGGTTAGTAGATAGTTGGAACTAAACTGTGGGTTATTAGCTCTGTTACGTCTTTAAGCAGTGCGGATCTTCTCTTTCTCCCAGGAGTGATGGTGACAGAGGGGGGTAGAGTTGTGATTGACAGCTCCAAACTGGATGCTTCCAATCTCCTGTGGGAACTTCCTGAATCTCAGCGTAGCTCCCAGCAGGTCTGGTACCACCTGACCTCACTTCCTCAGCACGGCGTCATCGCAGCAGGAGGACAGAATGTGACGGGTGACCATGCTGGCTTCTCCCAGCTCCTGCTGGACCAATCAGGGATTAGCTACATTCATGATGCCTCAGGGTCGGGCTGGGATGACTTCTCCTTCGAGGTGTGGATTCATCCTGAGGGTCAGATACAGCCACAGCACCCCCTGGGGGAGAGGAGGGTGGTGGCAGAGAGATTCAATATTACTGTGACGTCTGTCAGTAACCACCAGCCCATGTTGAAGACCGGACCTGATAGCCTCAGTGTTGCCATGGGAGACATGGTGAAGATAACATCTGCACATCTACAGGTTAGAATGTGATGAAAATGTTATTATATATACAGTATATGGCTCTGCATACAAACGTACTTTACACACACACACACACACACATACACACACATATATATAAATGTACATCGTCTGTAATATTTGAATACGATTTTCTTCCATGCAAATTTGAAATGTTCACTTTCTCTCCTTACTTTGTGTTTCTGTGAAGGTGGAGGCCCCGGACAGACCTCCAGAGGACATCCTCTACAGTGTGATCAGCCAGCCCAGCAGTGGCTACCTGGCCCTGGGACACAAGGACAGCCTCGGCCCTCCTGTAGTCTCCTTCTCCCAGGCTGACGTCAACCAGGGCAGGCTTCACTTTGTCCAGCAGGGGGAGCCCTCTACAGATGTCATCTCCTTCAACATCAGCACAGGGCAGCACAGGCCGCTGTATAAGCAGATCATCCTGGAGGTGATCACAGTGTCCCTGCTCAACAACACTGGACTGGAGCTCCTGCAGGGACAGACCAGTGTGGTTCTAAGCAGAGAGCAGCTGGCAGCCCAGACTAACACTAGGAGCAATGCTAGCATTGTGTACACAGTGAGCACAGCTCCTCGTCATGGCAAACTGAGAATGAACCACAAGGAAGTGCTTGTATTCAGCCAGGAGGATATACATACTGGACAAATAAGCTATCACATGACAGACTTCACTGCGTCCAATGACAGCTTTCAGATCACCGTGAGTGCCCTGACCTCTGACTTTAACTTGACCCTGGTGAACCAGGAAGTGACTGTGATGGTGCGCCCCCTCATCTACCTACGGGAGCCAGTTCTAGTCCCCAGTGGGATCATGTTCAAGCTTCGAAAGGACACCGTGGACGCCACAGAGCTAGCTACTCTCAGCAGCAGCAACCCACTGTTCCACATCCTGTCCCAGCCAAAACATGCCAAGCTGGTCAAGCTGCCCTTCGACCACCATGGAGTAGGGTCACGCCCTCCTGCTGCAGAGTTCACCTTCAGGGATGTGGAACAGGGACGCGTTGCCATTGTGGAGTTTCTTAGCAACAGCACACCCATCCACCATCACCATCGCCATCACCACGGCAACAAGACTGCCATGGGGGTCACGGCCCTCCAGGATTCTTTTGTGTTCCTGTTGACAGCAGAGGGGGTTCTGCCTGCTGTGGGGGAGCTGCGCTTCACCATCGTGTCTTACCACCAGACTTCACCTCCACATGTTCACCACACCCAGCACCCGGGTCACAGGCGAGCCATGGTGCACCCTCACACGCCCACACAGAAGAACCACACAACCCTGCATCGCTGGGGGAACCAGACCCATCACAGGCACAGACACCGCTGGGGGAACCAGACCACTCACACCATGGAGGCTACTTCCACTGCTCCTCAGGACCCCACAGCAAAGCATGGGGAGACCCCCCATCTTAGGACCCCCCCAATAAAGGTGGAGTCCCTCCCCAGGCCAGCATCTGACCCCCTGCTCATCATCCTGCCCTTCCTCGCCTGCCTCCTCCTCATCGTTATCCTGGTGGTGCTCATCTTAGTCTTCCGCCACCGTAGGGAGAAGCGGGCCCTGTCAGGCCTCATCCAGGAGCTTGCCGTGCCTACCTCAGCCCAGGATGGGAGCCCTTACCTGGGGAGGCCTGAGCGGAGTGTAGCTGTACCCTCTGTTGTGGTCACACCCCTGGTTCCCAGCGGTCCTAACAGCCCTGTTTTACCCCGAGGCTACAGTGGTTGCCTAGCTCCTGGGGCCCTGGTCTGGGGACCTGTAGAGCCCAGAAGCCCTCTGCAGACCCGCAGGTCCCCCACACCCTCATCCAACCCCACACTTAGAGACAACCAGTACTGGGTTTGATACAGGAGGATACCACTACCAAGCCTGTGTTCAATCCACATCTCATTCACACATGAAGCCACAACATGAGTTCCAGACAGTTCAGCAGGTACCAGAGATGTTGGAAAACATCCTTCCTAACACTATAAAGTGCCCAACATACCAAAACATGAAGTGAAACTGGTGTCCTGTCCTGGTGTGTCCTGGTGTGTCCTGGTGTGTCCTGGTGTGTCCTGGTGTGTCCTGGTGTGCCCTGGTGTGCCCTGGTGTGCCCTGGTGTGTCCTGGTGTGTCCTGGTGTGTCCTGGTGTGTCCTGGTGTGTCCTGGTGTGCCTGGTGTGCCCTGGTGTGCCTGGTGTGCCTGGTGTGCCCTGGTGTGCCCTGGTGTGTCCTGGTGTGCCTGGTGTGTCCTGGTGTGTCCTGGTGTGCCTGGTGTGCCCTGGTGTGCCTGGTGTGTCCTGGTGTGTCCTGGTGTGTCCTGGTGTGTCCTGGTGTGTCCTGGTGTGTCCTGGTGTGTCCTGGTGTGTCCTGGTGTGTCCTGGTGTGTATTATACACTAAAACTCTACCTGTGGCATTTATGTTTTACTGTCAAGGACAAATAAAAGAAATGTTGACCAGTTTGACCAGATTCTACTAAGATGTTTTCTGTTGCTACTGCATGTGTAGTTACATCATCAGACCTCTGTTGTTATTGCCAATCCATGTATTTACTGAGAGTTTTCCCTGCATATACAGACATGACAGATGTTGTATAACAGCAGTACCCAGAATCCTTCACTGTCAGCTGGCTTGAAGTGGCAGCGGAGGAACGGAGACTAGCTAACCACCATCATCAATATTGCTGTGATCTTACCTTATTTCCTCCAGAACTGAATAAGGTCTTAAATATGACTCAATCAGGCTTAAATGAAGAGTAATAAAAACAAAACAATTCTCAAATATCTTGAAAAAAACCACATGGTACTTTGTACCGACCCTCAGGGTGAAAACATGTACCTGTGAAGGCTTGAGTCTATGGCAATCTATCTGGCTGGGGGGGGGGGGGGGGGAACTGTAAATAGTTTTAATAAACTGTCAAATGTTTTGTTTTACGTTGTTTGCTCATTCTTGATCCTAACACTGCATTAGTTTGTCTACAATTGGAAGTGTAGCTCAGTTGACTTCAAGAGCCCAATCCAGACCGGTGTGCTACAGTCTGAATAATTAAAGGTACAGTAACATGATCTGGAGCAGGTCAGGACTGATCCTAACCTTAAAGTTGCTAGACAGAGTGTTCTGTACTTCTGTAGTTCTGGTTATGCACCAGACTCCACTGACTCAGTACAGAATTCTCTCCCTTCAATCTCTCTAGAACAGACGAACATCAAAATAAAAGTTCAATGTTTTTTATTGTCCATTGTCCAGAGTTCTTTCCAAGGAAGTCTGAAAAGTAAATGTCAGCGTTGTAAGCAGCAACTGTCTTCCTCTTGGTAATGAAAGAGATGATAAGAAATGATAAGAACTGAGATAATGTCTCTTTTCCTGCTGGTCTGGAGGGTTCTATCAGCAGAGCAGTGCATGGGGCTTGGAACATTTAGGCCACAATGCCGCTTTTCCACCGCAAATGTAGCACGACTCGACTCGACTCTACTCGAATGACTCGGTTCGGTAGTAAACACGGGGGGTTTTCCACCGCAAATAGTACTTCCTGGTCGTCGGCGAAAGGGGCGTGACGTTGGCCGTGACGTATTTTGGTACGCGACGTAAATAACACCAACGCAACCCACAAGTGGACAGAGACCTATTATTAATTTTAGCCATGTTGACGAACTAGTCTTTTGTAAATTATCTGACTTTTAAAAAGCTTGTAGACTGTTGGTGTAATGGACTGTATCTGATAGTAATAAGTATTAGCTGCGGCGCTGTTGCTTTAAATCGCTTTCGTGACTTCGTCACACTTTCTGGCCAATCAATGGCCGGCCGTCTGCCGACGTCACCTTTTAGCTCGACTTAAGATCGCCTGGTACCTAGAGCGAGAAGGTACTGAAAAAGTACCCGCTAGCAGGTACCAGGTACCATGGAACTGCGGTGGAAACGCCAAAAATGCGAGTCGAGGTGAGGCGAGCTGATTTCATGCAGTGGAAAAGCGCCATAATGTCTATAGGACAACTGCCTCAATTGTATTCACTTGTTCCAATACTTTCATGAATCCCCCTCTAAATACTTTTACATACATTTCCATTTATGTTAATTAACTATTTAAATCATCATTTAAACAATCACAAACACATCCTTACAGACTCATACTGGTCACATCATACATACAGAAGACTAGTGATATGATCTTAGAATGAATTAAAGCCACAGGTTAAACTCACCTGTGTGACTGATAAAATATGTCCTATAGTAACTCTGTTCCACTCTGAGAGACTTCAAAGTTACCTTGCTGTGCTCATGTTATTCACAATATGCAGGAAATTAGCAAATTAAAAGGTAATACATCAATGTAATATATGGGTATGTTTTCCACAGCACAAGATATAATCAACACTTGTATCATGTTTCTTTGTATGGTGTAGAGGACTAGGACAAACATATTGGAGTTCTGAGAGAAATCAAGGATTTTCTATGTACACAGGTACAAATGCATTCAAGTAAAATAAAAAGGAGCTGCCCAACAACCATAAAACACATCCAGTTTTATGAGGGCCAGATCAGTGAGATGATGGTTAACATGTTCTGTGACTGTGTCTGTCTTCTTACCAAGGTCTGCTTACCAAGGTCTTCTTACCAAGGTCTTCTTACCAAGGTCTTCTTACCAAGGTCTTCTTACCAAGGTCTTCTTACCAAGGTCTTCTTACCAAGGTCTTCTTACCAAGGTCTTCTTACCAAGGTCTTCTTACCAAGGTCTTCTTACCAAGGTCTTCTTACCAAGGTCTTCTTACCAAGGTCTGCTTACCAAGGTCTTCTTACCAAGGTCTGCTTCCCATGGACAAGAGCTTGATGGTTGAAAGTTTGATATGAACTCTTGTCACATTCCATGCCAACCCCATTTCCTGTTAGCGTCCTTCCTTATAGCCTCCTATTGGTCACTATACTTTGTTGAAGCTTCCTTATTGGACATGGTCCTTCTGCGTCCCTATTGGTCGTGGTCGTACTTCTCCAGAGCATCCTCCAGCTTGGCAGTGATCTTCTGGAAGAAGCTGATTTGCTGGCGAAGGTAGTTCTGCAGCTGGGATCTGAAGTCCCTGATTCGTGTACGGTGGAAGTACTGGATCTCAGCCAGAGTGGCGCAGGAAATGATGTTGCAGCGTTCGTTGATGCTTCCCTCCCCTTCCTGTTTCTGACACTCCTTCACTTTGGTTAAGGCACCTGGGAGGGAGGGGGGGGGCATGGGTTGAAAAGGGTTAGTGCTTTTGAATGCTAATCGTCTGTGAGCTGTTTCGCTGTTGTACTGGGATCTGAATATGTGGTCTAAAGGAGAAGAACCATCCCAGATCTATAGCTGTGCACCAGAATAACATTCTCTGGAGAAGAACTGAAGCAGGAACTGAATCAGAAATTATTCTGATTCGTTGCCCCATAATAACATAGTCAGAATTGAATGACAAAATAGTAACGAATTTAACAAGTTAGCTATGAGTGATTTCTAAACCTATGTGACAATACACTGTTGAATACATGACTGTGGATTTTCACAGACATATGAGACGAATTTTGCACCATTTGACTGTAAAACTTCTGTATTCACAGTCACACAAAGTTGCAGAAATCCTAATGACTGGTCTGGACTTTGCTCTGCACTATGATTAGTGAACATGAGCTGGCACAGGTGGTTCAGCTGGAAACTTGGAGCTGTAACTCAGTCTGATATAAACACCGCCCCCCCCCCCCCCCACCCCAACCCCCACTGAACCCTGCTCCCCTAATCCTGAGACTGTTCTTTTCCGCATTCCAACATTCCCCGGGCAACACCCAACAGGGGCCCCAGAATGTGATCCAGCCTAATTCTGTATGAAGTCACGAACTGACGATATAAAGGGCTTTTTAAAAAGTTGAATACTAGGTTCCAGTTTGTGTTCATACTTGTGTGTGACAATGCAAATACGAAAACGCGATGTATCTTTAACCTACATGAAAAAACTCTGCCTATCTGTAAGCTCATTTCCTGTTGTCTTCAGCTATGGAGGGAAGTCAACTTCAGACATATCAAGCCTTGTCCCAGGTGACAGGGGAGCTGGGTGAGCCAGTCCCAGGTGACAGGGGAGCTGGGTGAGCCAGTCCCAGGTGACAGGGGAGATGGGTGAGTCAGTCCCAGGTGACAGGGGAGCTGGGTGCACATCTGATCTCTACCCTGGGGGAGAGGAAGGCTCCCAGAGAGATGGAGCACTAGACATGTTCTAGGCGCAAGACTGACTAAATTAAACTGTTACTGAGATGCCAAATGAGAGGCATACATGGGGAGAAAATAATACAAAACATGTGTGTGTGAGAGAGACAGAGAGAGACAAAGAGAAATAGAGAGAGCGAGCAAGGTAGGTGAATTGTAGTGATCCCTACCTTTCTGGACATGGATAATGTCTGGATAGTTGCTTAGGTGACCTCTGTACAGGTCAAGCAGGTCAGATATGGGGTCTAGATCCTGCCTGGGCTGCTCAGCAAAGTATTCTCCTACAGTCTCATAGGCCTCTCCAGTGTAGGCTATGGCCCGGTTCAGCCCTGCAGAGTAGGCCTGCTGGTCCAGCTCAAAGGCCTGTCCCAGCAGACGGAAGGACTGGCCCACTTTCTGGTACTCCTTCCTGAAGCCAGTTATCTGCTTCCGGGCAAACTCATTGATGTTGGCATTGACCAAGACAATGTTCTCCTCCATCTTCCTGGTAAAGATCTTAAAGCCATCGATTTTGCTCTCTGTCTCTTGCCAGTCCAGAGGGACAGCTGGGGTACTGATGGTCAGGAAGAAGTTTGCCCCGACCAGCTGGTCCTTCTCAGCCCTCCTCTTCCCCTGCTTCCAGGCTTTCTCATCCGTGCTGCTGCAGGTCAGAAAGTGCTGGAAGACATCGCAGCGGGCCAGGACAGGATGTGATGTCATGTGGTTCATCCACCAGATCAGGCCTTTCCGCCGCTTGGAGATGAAGTCTTCCTCGAAGCGTCCCGTGGCTTGTTTCTCTGGAAGGTGCGGGACTGAGATGACGGGGAAACGCTCCACCAGTCGTGCATACAGCCAGTCAAAGTGCTTGTACCTGCGGCTGACCAGGGTCTGGGTGTGGGAAGGGGTCAAGCCATAAGACATGTAGCTCTTCATGCCTTTGAACTTGGTCTGCTTGGTGGGGTCGTCGATGGTGCAGGTGAAGGGGTAAGGGTCTTCCTGCCACTCTGGTCCATACTGACCCATCGCCACACAGATCCTGTCTCCATCCTTCACAAAGGCCGAGGCCTCGCCCAACACAAAAGCCTCACCCCCAGATTTGACGAAGGTTGAGAATCTGTTTAGGTTCTTGCCGACTGTAGCTGAAGTCTTGGCCTGCTGTGGCGCTCTATCGCGCCGGGGCAAGGAGGTTGTCACCCGGTATGGTGAGGACGCATTTCCATCCTGCACAGCAGGATCATCACCTGTGGTTGTCGAGCTCTCGTCCCAGTCATCATCCCAGTCATCATCACTTCCTTGGCTGGTAGTCTGGTAGCTGTGCTGCGATGGAGGCTGCGCAGAGTAGACGGAGTGGGTGGGGGTCGGAACTGTTGTGATGTTCGCTGATTGTGATTGGTAAGATGAATCATATCCACTAGAGAAGGTATCAGACTGACCATCCTCTGATTTACCGTTTAACGGGAGGTCAGATCCATCTTTGAGTATTTCTACATATGAGGCTGGAAGCAGTCCCGTTTGTCCCTTGCTGTTCATTCCCTCCAGCCATCCTTCTATGTCCTCTTCGCTGTTCAAAGTCACAACTTCGTTTTCAGTAATCGATATCTCCCCCACGTTTTCCGAACTGAAGTCGTACAAAACTCTTGCCCTGACCGCCATGGTTCACTTTAAATTGTAAAAAGATCAGCGAGAGTGTTTCTTCCTGCTGTTCAGTTGAGGGGGGAACATGAACTTTGTACTCCGCAGATCTTCCACCCTTGTTCGTTCTTCCATCCACAAGATGTCTTTACGATTTCTCTAAAGTAGGTAAAACAGGGAAGAATCCTTTAGAGTTGCAGCAATAGGCTAATGAACACTTTTTTGAATCAGACGTTATTGCAGATTGAAGTTTTTTTTCCAGATGCCGGAGAGTCTCCAGTCCTGTCTGGGATGAATAATGAAGGGAGGAGCCTGGTTAAAGTCTGATTAAAGTCGAAGTGATGGTTCCTCCTCCTGAGCAGAAAAGTTGTGGAGTATCAGGCATTGGAGCAGCTCAAAATGTTTTATATCGTCGTTTTATCGTTATCTTCGCAGCTCCATGGAGGAAGGACGTTCACAAAATGGGTTAGATTAAAGTTTCATGTGAAACGAGCAACGCGGCTTCACTCGTTTATTTTTTTATTTGGTGCTTTGAAAAAATGCGCATAGATTAAAAATAGGGCTCATTACATTTACATTGATTCATTTAGACACTTTTATCCAAAGCGATTTACAAGAAAGAGCTTTACAAAAGAGCTTCGGTCACTGAGCATAGTAACATGATAGACCCCGAACATGGCAGGTTTATAGATTATGAAACATACATCATGAGAACCAATAAGTGCCAAAGAGAAGAAATATAAGAGCTTTTAGAAGAACAAGTTACAGTTATACGACATGCATCTCCAGCAGGCAGTAGTGTATCTGCAGGAAAGCAAGCAACACTAAAAATAGACCTCACTGCAAATACTAAACATTTAACCCAGGTTAGGACCAGGCAAAAAAGGTGACCGGTCCCCTAGTAGTAGGAATCCTTATGACCCTGGAGGAGAGAGACCACTGTTAGGTCCAGTTCGGTCCCATTAGAATGAACTACTGAAGCTCTAACCAAATAATATTTGGTCTACCAAATAAGTAACACTATCTTAACGGTTCCAGCTCTTCCAACATATCAATGATATCAGTGCAGTATTGCACTATTGTGAGGAAGCTTGAAATCTAATGCATGGGCCTACAAATGGTGTCTCCACTGTGTGAAGGCCACTGGACATTTTACCAGCAGAGAAAGTAAATTGTGTGTCAAACTATTGATGATGACCCGGAAGCCTTTGTGAAATTGGCAGCATCCATGTAAATGTTATTCTTCCCCCCATGCAGATCCTTGTAGCAGGCATGAAGTTCTTCCTGGTTAAAGATGAGGATGAGAAGAATGATAGTGGCTCAGAGTCTGAGGCAAGTATGGCCCCTGGTGTGAATGTTGACAAGCAAGCTTGTTCTAGTGAAGTGTATCTGTTGCAGTTTCTCTTCCAGTGGATTTCTTTGGTGTACATACCCCCCCCCCTCCCCCTGTAGTATATATCTATTCTCATCCATAAACTGTACTTTTTATACTTGTACATGTTATAGTTGATATGCTGCTTCTGTACAGCTATTGGCTTTTTATTTAAGTTCCATATATATTCTTTGCTCCATCCCACCACAGTAATTTCTGTCTTGTTGTAAATTGCATGGATGTAAATTTTTTGGAAGTCTCTTCATTTAGATAATTCCTTTTCCTCAACCCACTGGGAAAGAATGAACTGCTGTAGCTATAAATAAGCGCTAATTGCCGCCCTATTGTTATTATTGTTATATTACCCTGCAACTCTGTGTGCTGTACTTTACCCTGCTGCTGTTGTGAACTGCAATTTACACCCCTGGAGGACAAGTAAAGGTTTATCTAATCTAATTAAACATTCATAGTAAATTTGTAAATGGTAACATACAGTATAATACCATTAATACTAACCATACCATATGTGTGTGGCATCTATGCGCATAGACACAATAATAACACACACACACACCATATATATGTGACAGGAGGAAGGTCAGAGATGGATCACAACAGTCAGTTATTTATTTTGCACAATATATAACAATCACTTGTAACCGGTAAATCAATTAAAAGTGTTTAGTTTTAAATCTATACATCGATCCATACAAGTTTATACATAGATATTTAATGTATAGATAAATCACCCACTGTATTACTGCTGAAATCAGTATTTTCTAAACAGTCTTTAAATGAGTTACTTCATGAGGATGACAGGGGAGCCCAGAAGACTGCATCTGGAAGTCTACAGGTACAGACTGGACAGTGTAAAACGTGACCAGTGCTTACACAGTCTGTGCACACTCACACCCACACACACCCACACCCACACACCCACACACTCACCCACACACCCACACACTCACACCCACACACACACACCACATGAAACTCATAGCTGCTCTATCTTGTGTGTCCAGCATCCAGAAGGACTCACAGCAGCAGACAGGATCTGCCTCTGGCTCGCAGGTCTGTTATCCTCCATCAGAAAACACAGTCAGACCATGAGAGATGAAGTCTGATGACTCTGGCTTGAGAAAGGTCAGAAAGAGTTCAACAACATCTCAGCTTCAACCATGTCACCATGTTAACAATAACATTGAAAATACAAGACATCAAACCAACAGTCTTTAATTAGTGCACACAAAGACTGACTGCATTGTTGCAGTGTTACTCTGGTGATCCATCCAATGACAGCTGGATGAGCCAGTGATTTATTTTTGCTTATTTTGAACATGATATGATACAAGAGTTCTACATGTAAATAGAATAAAGTTTGTATTACATTATACATGACCTTTTTACATTGTGTCCCTCCTCTAGTGCCTATTTAAGGAGGTGCAGTAACCCAGGTACAAGCTAACAGTCATTTACTGTGGCATCAGAGAGCGGCGTGCCAGCAGAACAAAGGAACTACACAAGCAAGGCTTTTAGTTTTTACTTAGCAGGTTGTACTGTTTGCCACTGCAATTAAAGGTATACTTGTTTTGTTATAGTCACACAGAAGAATCAACTTCTCTGAGCCAATCACAGGATTGTCAGAACTCTCTGAGCCAATCACAGGATCGTCCAACTTCTCTGAGCCAATCACAGGAGTCAGACTTCTCAGCTCCTTCAGAAGGCTCCACCCTCCTCCTCAGTCTTCCTAGCATCTCTCCACATCTCTAGTCTGATGGTCCAGTTTAACACCAAAGTTGCTCTTGTGTTCTAACAGGTGCCAGAAACACGAAGCTATAGCAACCAGAACACGAAGCTATAGCAACCAGAACACGAAGCTATAGCAACCAGAACACGAAGCTATAGCAACCAGAACACGAAGCTATAGCAACCAGAACACGAAGCTATAGCAACCAGAACATGAAGCTATAGCAACCAGAACATGAAGCTATAGCAACCAGAACACGAAGCTATAGCAACCAGAACATGAAGCTATAGCAACCAGAACATGAAGCTATAGCAACCAGAACATGAAGCTATAGCAACCAGAACATGAAGCTATAGCAACCAGAACACGAAGCTATAGCAACCAGAACACGAAGCTATAGCAACCAGAACATGAAGCTATAGCAACCAGAACACGAAGCTATAGCAACCAGAACACGAAGCTATAGCAACCAGAACACGAAGCTATAGCAACCAGAACACGAAGCTATAGCAACCAGAACACGAAGCTATAGCAACCAGAACATGAAGCTATAGCAACCAGAACACGAAGCTATAGCAACCAGAACACGAAGCTATAGCAACCAGAACATGAAGCTATAGCAACCAGAACACGAAGCTATAGCAACCAGAACATGAAGCTATAGCAACCATTTCTTTCAAGTGACTTTCTAATGGAGCAGTTTTCCAGGATTTTAACATGTTTGTGTCTTGAAATAACTTGGAGTCGTAACTTGGAGATTTGGGTTCTAATCACAGTGAGCTCTGCTGCGGTGAAGTGTGTTCTCCTGTAAGGTATCATGATCCTGCAGTCCAACAGGAGGGTTCCACAGTAACAGGAGGGTTCCACAGTTATGTTAGGGTTCTACAGTAATGGCAGGGGCCCACAGTAACAGGAGGGTTCCACAGTAACAGGAGGGTTCCACACTTATGGTAGGGTTCTACAGTAATGGCAGGGGCCCACAGTAACAGGAGCGTTATTCAGTAACAGGAGAGTTATACAGTAAAAGGAAGGTTCCAAAGTAACAGGAGGGTTCCACAGTAACAGGAGAGTTATACAGTAACAGGAAGGTTCCAAAGTAACAGAAGGGTTCCACAGTAACAGGAGAGTTATACAGTAACAGGAAGGTTCCAAAGTAACAGAAGGGTTCCACAGTAACAGGAGAGTTATACAGTAACAGGAAGGTTCCAAAGTAACAGGAGGGTTCCACAGTAACAGGAGAGTTATACAGTAACAGGAAGGTTCCAAAGTAACAGAAGGGTTCCACAGTAACAGGAGAGTTATACAGTAACAGGAAGGTTCCAAAGTAACAGAAGGGTTCCACAGTAACAGGAGAGTTATACAGTAACAGGAAGGTTCCAAAGTAACAGGAGGGTTCCACAGTAACAGGAGAGTTATACAGTAACAGGAAGGTTCCAAAGTAACAGAAGGGTTCCACAGTAACAGGAGAGTTATACAGTAACAGGAAGGTTCCAAAGTAACAGAAGGGTTCCACAGTAACAGGAGAGTTATACAGTAACAGGAAGGTTCCAAAGTAACAGGAGGGTTCCACAGTAACAGGAGAGTTATACAGTAACAGGAAGGTTCCAAAGTAACAGAAGGGTTCCACAGTAACAGGAGAGTTATACAGTAACAGGAAGGTTCCAAAGTAACAGAAGGGTTCCACAGTAACAGGAGAGTTATACAGTAACAGGAAGGTTCCAAAGTAACAGAAGGGTTCCACAGTAACAGGAGAGTTATACAGTAACAGGAAGGTTCCAAAGTAACAGGAGGGTTCCACAGTAACAGGAGAGTTATACAGTAACAGGAAGGTTCCAAAGTAACAGAAGGGTTCCACAGTAACAGGAGAGTTATACAGTAACAGGAAGGTTCCAAAGTAACAGAAGGGTTCCACAGTAACAGGAGAGTTATACAGTAACAGGAAGGTTCCAAAGTAACAGAAGGGTTCCATAGGAGGGTTCCACAGTCAACAGTCTTGGTCGTCTCGTTCAGAACAGTCTAAAGGTGATGTTTCTCTTTTAAAAGCAGTTAACTGACTGATCCGAACAGGTTTGTGTCGAGAAGTCTTTACAGCTGCAGTTCCAGCAGTAACCAGAGGGTGAACATGGCCCTCTGAGAGGACATCCACACATCAAGATGACCTTCCAACACTGCCTTTCTTATTATCTCATGATAGGAACAATCCATTGTTTATATGCAGACTTGGTTTAAAAAGTTCACTTCACAAACTCCAACAAATATAAATATTGTTAGAAACAGGCGAGTGATACGGGCACTTAAACTGATACACCAAGTCTGAACTGCTTTAAGTTTAAAGTTCACATCTTGTAGCAGTGATATCATGTTATTTCTATGAGCAGTAACTGTATCCCATCACTTCCATGTTACCCATTTATAACAGTTATATTTTCATTTATTATTCATTCATTCATTCATTCATTTTCTTCCGCTTATTCCCGTTAGGGGTCACGGGTGACTGGAGCCTATCCCAGTTACTTTCGGGCCGTAGGCAGGGTACACCCTGTCATTTATTATTATTAACAGTTAACAACCATTAGGCAAAACATTACATTCAGTGTCAGTGGGGAGTTTCAAACATGTTCCACCAGGCATGTTCTCCAGACGTGTTCTCCAGACGTGTTCTCCAGACGTGTTCTCCAGACGTGTTCTCCAGACGTGTTCTCCAGACGTGTTCTCCAGACATGTTCTCCTGACATGTTCAGTGACATGGCTGCTTCATAGCTGTGTTGTGTTGTTTTACTGTACTTCAGAAACTGGTACAGAACAAGCAGAGACACTAAAGGACGAAGCGACCAAATGCGAAGGAGAAGTCTGGGGGTAGCAGGGAGATTCTGACACACAACCTCCCAGTGTCCAACACATTTACCTTCAATCATCTTGTTATTGCTTTGGCATTATTGATATAAATATCATAGACTAAGCAGAGGGTTTGTGTGTGGCCAAGTGTGGTCTTTCCAGACAGGACTTGGTAGTAGAGAGATAGAGGTACTTAGAGCTAAAGACCTAGCAGATGTTTGTGTGTGTGTGCTGGACGCTAAGTGAACATTATTCTGACCACATTTCCCCCACAGCTGTTGCGTCCCTTTCTGGGATCTCGTCTAACAAGCACTTCACATCAGGAAGCTTCAGCTTCACACCTGACCACACAATGGCTCTCAGCCAATCATACAACAGGCAGACATTAGTTGGGATTCAGGCCTTGTACCTCCTCTCCACTGAAGAGCAGGTGGGGGGGGTGCAGGCACAGGAAACATACCCTCATGGCCTGAGCCTGTTACCACCTGACAGGATTGGCTGTATCTCATTGGTTGACTTTATGATGACTCCATGGTAACAACAGAGTCCCTGCCTCTGAGGATGACAGAGGAGGAGGCGGGGCTGCACTGCATGGTTTGCTCATCGGGGATCTGTGATTGGCCAACGTCCTGTGCTCGAAGGGAACAGTCTACGCTGTCGTGGAGATACCCCGCCTCCTCTTTTTCCTCTTCATCCTTTTTCCCCTCCTCTTCCTTCGCGTCCCCCCCCTCCTCCTCCACCTCTTCCTCCCTCTTCACCTGGCACCGGCACACCTCTATGCCTGAGTCCCCTGTCAGCCGGCGCTGACGGAAGTGGTCCTCCTCTTCCTCCTCTTCGTCCTCCTCTTCGTCCTCCTTTTTCTCATCTTCTGAGTGGCTCTGGTGCTCAAAGAAGGCCACATCAGAGGAGAACAGGGTGTGTTTGGGGGGTGACATGGTGGGTTTGGGGTTCAGCTCCTCCCCTCTCTCAGAGAGAACAAGCAGGGGGAGGCAATGGACTGGAGGGGGAGGAGGAGAGGGAGACAGGGCGAGGTGCAGCGGTGGAGGGAAGAGAGGGAGAGAGGGGGAGGGAGGCAGGGGGAAGCAGAGAGGTGTGGACGGTGTCCCCTCGCTAATGCTGGGGGAACAAATCAAGCCAACGTTGGGTGAGGGTACGGGTCGGAGGTCAGGGGGATCGGGGAGGGGTAAGACCCCTTCTGAGGGTGAGCTGCCCCAGGCCACGGTGCCACCCGGGTCCTGCCCAGCTGAGGCCTCGCTGGGTGTGGAGGCCAGGCTGCAGTCGCCCGTCTCATCTGTCACCTGGACAGAGAAGGAGGTGCTGGAGGGCGACGTGAGGGAGCAGGACTCACAGGAGCAGCTGGTGTAGTTATCTGAGCTCTGGGAGGAAGTCATGGCGCTGGGGCCCGCCCGCTGAGACAGGTAGGGGGGGCAGGGAGGCTGGGGGTGCTGGCTGTAGGGGCGGGGGTACGAGGTGGTGGCGCCCCCTCCCTGCAGGCCGAACACAGAGCTGTAGGGAGGGGGCGGGGTGCTGGGCTGGGCCGCCACTTCCTCATAGGACGGCAGCTTGAAGGAGGCCAGGAAACCTATCAGCCACAGGTGGACAGAACTGTCACTCAACTGGGATTCAGAGTTCATAACAGCATTATAAGTCATTATAAGAGGCCACAACACAATCTGTATTGCCTAGAATGCTAATGATGTTGTACACATGGTTAAGGAGGTGGAGGCAGACATACTGAGGTCCAGCATAGAGCCAGGGTAGCTGCAGGCTCCATGATAGGCTAACAGGCTGATCTCTCTCTGTCTCTGCTGCTGCTGCATGCGAAGCTTAGCCCTGCGATGTCGATACGCACAGCAGCAACTGAACAGGATCAGGACTGTCCACAGCAGCCAGAACCCTGCAGAACACAGAACACACTGCTGAGAACCCACACACAGAGAACCCTGCAGAACACACAACACACTGCTGAGAACCCACACACACAGAGAACCCTGCAGAACACACAACACACTGCTGAGAACCCACACACACAGAGAACCCTGCAGAACACACAACACACTGCTGAGAACCCACACACACAGAGAACCCTGCAGAACACACAACACACTGCTGAGAACCCACACACAGAGAACCCTGCAGAACACACAACACACTGCTGAGAACCCACACACACAGAGAACCCTGCAGAACACACAACACACTGCTGAGAACCCACACACAGAGAACCCTGCAGAACACACAACACACTGCTGAGAACCCACACACACAGAGAACCCTGCAGAACACACAACACACTGCTGAGAACCCACACACACAGAGAAACCTGCAGAACACACAACACACTGCTGAGAACCCACACACAGAGAACCCTGCAGAACACACAACACACTGCTGAGAACCCACACACAGAGAACCCTGCAGAACACACAACACACTGCTGAGAACCCACACACACACACACACACACACACACAGAACCCTGCAGAAACTGGACACATCCAATACAGAACAATACAGAAACATGCACACAGCTACAGAGACTGTCCGACAGAACAGGACAGCAGTATTACACAGTGTCAGTGTTACTCACACCACAGCTCATAGTAATAGGTGCAGCAGCCTGTCTCTCCACAGCAGTGGCCGGTCTCACACAGGTACCCTGGGTTGTTGTTGATTCCTGGACAATGTTTCGGACTGATCATAGGCTGACTGCCTTTGCCTGGATACTTCACCCCCTAGTGGATGGAAGATAACATGACATGGAAGAGTTAGACCATGTCCTCTTTTCTGGATGACAGACAGGAGAGCAGCTCAGGATCATCCAGGTGTTCAACAGCCCTGGAGAGGAAGCAGAACAGCTCACCTTGCTGATGGCTCCTGCAGCAGGAGCCTTGGGAGAAACGGTTACCTAAGAAATAAGATCATATTGGTTCATAACATCGTCTAGTTGAATGTTAGTGTATTTAATGACGGCAAAACAGCCTTGATGTAAAGAAAGTGACTATTACGCCTCAGTCTGTGATACGACCAAATGGTTTGTGTTGAAGTTATGTGCAGGTTGAAGGTTGTGTGCAGGTTGTGTGCAGGTTGAAGGTTGTGTGCAGGTTGTGTGCAGGTTGTGTGCAGGTTGAAGGTTGTGTGCAGGTTGTGTGCAGGTTGTGTGCAGGTTGTGTGCAGGTTGTGTGCAGGTTGTGTGCAGGTTGAAGGTTGTGTGCAGGTTGTGTGCAGGTTGTGTGCAGGTTGTGTGCAGGTTGTGTGCAGGTTGTGTGCAGGTTGTGTGCAGGTTGTGCAGGTGGAGCCCCTCACCTTTGCCTCCGTCCCATCGGGCCCCTGCAGGGAGATGGTCATCTGGGGAGAGATGCACAGAACACAGCTGCTTCAGAAGAGGATGACAGATGGAGAAGATATATGGTAACAGACAGATGGAGAAGATATATGGTAACAGACAGATGGAGAAGATATATGGTAACAGACAGATGGAGAAGATATATGGTAACAGACAGATGGAGAAGATATATGGTAACAGACAGATGGAGAAGATATATGGTAACAGACAGATGGAGAAGATATATGGTAACAGACAGATGGAGAAGATATATGGTAACAGACAGATGGAGAAGATATATGGTAACAGACAGATGGAGAAGATATATGGTAACAGACAGATGATTTACTGTAAATAAAAAGAAGAAACCTCCTCTGTTCTCTGGCTGGTCTGTCATAGAGGCTGGTAGGATTAGACTGTTACTGTTTCACAGTGTAAACCTCTGATGGCTCCTAGACAAACACTAGCAAAGAAGCCAGACACTCAGGCAGACACTGAAAAGCCTCTCAGATTCACCACACACACACACACACTCTCTCTACTTTTTATTTCAGCGTTGGTTTCTATAAAGCTTGCAGGGTCCTTTACAGGTGAGAGGAGCTGAAATCACTCAAAGCTCACTAATCTAGCAGGACAGCAGAAGCACTGCTGAGTGACATCATGGCAGGATATCAGCGATGGAACCACTGTTCTGACCGTAAAGCAGACCAGTCACAATGCAGCCATTGTAGGGATTCCACCTCAAACAAACACACACTAACATGTACACACACTAACATACACACACTAACATGTACACACACTAACATGTACACACACTAACATGTACACACACTAACATGTACACACACTAACATGTACACACACTAACATGTACACACTAACATGTACACACACTAACATACACACACGGTGCTGATCATATCTGTAGGAATCGTCACGCAGTACTGTTGCATAAGACTGAAAAAGGAAGATGCCTGTCTGTGCTGGCTGGATGGGGTGGGGGGGGTCAGTGGGGACAATGCTTGCATGGATACTGAGGGAAGAGAGGGGGGGGGGGGGGGGGGGCTGGGTTTGGTGCTGTCTGCCAGCTGCCACCACCACCACCACATACAGCTAGGCAGAGATAGGTAACACTTCCCCTTCTCTGTCGCTACGGAAACAGACATTCAACATGCGCACACACGTGTTGCTATGTTTCTCAGTTCACTTCAAAGTGGTTTAGAAATTATTTTACACACAGACATGCACACACACACACAAACACACACACACACGCACAAACACACACACACAAACGCACACACACACACGCACACACACACATCTCCATGGCTGTATTAGAACACAGTTCCTAGAAGTAGCAGCTAGCGCAGTCTCCATCAATCTCACTGGGTTTCCAGGCAGAAGACCCTGCAGTACAAAGAGCACCATCTGGCACAGCAGCGTCTGGCACAGCAGGACTAGGAGCACCTCGCTGCTGCCAAATATTGATCTGCTAGGGACAGACAGCAGAGCAGAACCCCAGAAGGAAGCTCTGCTGGAGGGGATGGAGATCACTGAGCTCCAGGAGCCAGGTGGCTGAGCTCTTAGGGAATCAGGCTATCAGAAGGTTGCTGGTTCAGTTTGGTTCATGCAAAATGACGTGTTCTTGGGCAAGACACTTCGCCCTCCTTCCCTCGGGGGGGGATGTCCCTGTACTGCTGTAAGTCATCCTGGATAAGAGCGTCTGATAAAGAACTACATTTAAATGCAATTGATAAATCATTCCATCATGCATACTCAAGGTTGTTGTCAATAGGCTATGTAGTCAAATACACCTGCACTAACAGGGACCTCTTCTACAGTTAGAACCTAATCTAACCTCCAGTTCCCCAGTCTAACCTCCAGGTCCTCTGCTAGCCTTCCTCCACACATCATCCATCCCATGTGTGAACAGTGAGGAGAGGGAATCCATCACCATGGGCAACACTAGGCATGACTGTAGCTAAAGAGACTGTGGAACATGCCTGACCATGTTCTGGACATGAACATGTAAAGACAACATGTAAAGACACAGCAGTCTCCTTTAATCCAGAATCCTGTTCTCAACACACCAGCTAACTTGCTAAACACAATTCTTGGGTAGTATTTTCTGGTGTGCATGAGAGTATGTGTACCCACCTGTACCCTCCTGTACCCACCTGTACCCACCTGTACCCTCCTGTACCCTCCTGTACCCACCTGTACCCACCTGTACCCTCCTGTACCCACCTGTACCCACCTGTACCCTCCTGTACCCTCCTGTACCCACCTGTACCCACCTGTACCCTCCTGTACACACCTGTACCCTCCTATACCCTCCTGTACCCACCTGTACCCTCCTATACCCTCCTGTACCCACCTGTACCCACCTGTACCCACCTGTACCCACCTGTACCCACCTGTACCCTCCTATACCCTCCTGTACCCACCTGTACCCACCTGTACCCACCTGTACCCTCCTGTACCCTCCTGTACCCACCTGTACCCTCCTGTACCCACCTGTACCCACCTGTACCCACCTGTACCCTCCTGTACCCTCCTGTACCCACCTGTACCCACCTGTACCCTCCTGTACCCACCTGTACCCTCCTGTACCCACCTGTACCCACCTGTACCCACCTGTACCCTCCTGTACCCTCCTGTACCCACCTGTACCCACCTGTACCCTCCTATACCCTCCTATACCCTCCTGTACCCACCTGTACCCACCTGTACACACCTGTACCCACCTGTACACACCTGTACCCTCCTATACCCTCCTGTACCCACCTGTACCCACCTGTACACACCTGTACCCACCTGTACACACCTGTACCCTCCTGTACCCTCCTGTACCCTCCTGTACCCTCCTATACCCTCCTATACCCTCCTGTACCCACCTGTACCCTCCTGTACCCTCCTGTACCCACCTGTACCCACCTGTACCCACCTGTACCCTCCTATACCCTCCTGTACCCACCTGTACCCACCTGTACCCACCTGTACCCACCTATACCCTCCTATACCCTCCTATACCCTCCTGTACCCACCTGTACCCACCTGTACCCACCTGTACCCTCCTATACCCTCCTATACCCTCCTGTACCCACCTGTACCCACCTGTACCCACCTGTACCCTCCTATACCCTCCTGTACCCACCTGTACCCACCTGTACCCTCCTGTACCCACCTGTACCCACCTGTACCCTCCTGTACCCACCTGTACCCACCTGTACCCACCTGTACCCTCCTGTACCCACCTGTACCCTCCTATACCCTCCTGTACCCACCTGTACCCACCTGTACCCACCTGTACCCTCCTACACCCACCTATACCCTCCTGTACCCACCTGTACCCTCCTGTACCCACCTGTACCCTCCTGTACCCTCCTGTACCCACCTGTACCCACCTGTACCCTCCTGTACCCTCCTATACCCTCCTGTACCCTCCTGTACCCACCTGTACCCACCTGTACCCTCCTATACCCTCCTGTACCCACCTGTACCCACCTGTACCCACCTGTACCCTCCTACACCCACCTATACCCTCCTGTACCCACCTGTACCCTCCTGTACCCACCTGTACCCTCCTGTACCCTCCTGTACCCACCTGTACCCACCTGTACCCTCCCATACCCTCCTGTACCCTCCTGTACATGTGACCCCCCCCCCCCCCCCCCCCCTGCCTTACAGGTGGGACAGACAAGTATGGGACATATCCACAAACAAAAAGAACACATCATACATTTATTTTGTCTCGATAATTTCACTGACAAGCACAACGATTATTGCATCAACTGAAAATGTTCCTTATAGGTTAAATTACTGACAGAATACAGACAGTCACCAGAGAGTAACAGTCTGAGAGTAACTGTGTGAGCTGAGCTCCATACTGGATGTCATTACTGCTAAATATTAAAGCCCATTTGTTGACAAACATGAAGTAACATCCAGTCCCACTGAGCTGTAATGAAAGAGGGGAAATAAACTCGTCTTACCTCCTCTGCTGTCACTCCGAGGCAGAACGTCAAGGTTTTCTCTGGATCCATGGTGAGAGTGACTGATCACAGCAGAGACAGAAGAGTGAGATAATAACATGACAAGACTCTCTCCTGTCTCTCTCCCGTCTCTCTCCCGTCTCTCTCCCGTCTATCTCCCGTCTCTCTCCCGTCTCTCTCCCGTCTATCTCCCGTCTCTCTCCCGTCTCTCTCCCGTCTCTCTCCTGTCTATCTCCCGTCTCTCTCCCGCTCCTCTCAGGATCCAAACGGGGATCCCGGGTCCAGTCCCAGTATGGCACCCGCTCTATGGATGGAAGGAGACCATTACAGGAAAAAGGTTTTGCTATTTGCACGGTGCTTGCGGATGCAGCGGGAAAGATTTGTAATGAAGCCCGTCGGGGAATGATGTCATGTCAGCCCTGTATGAGGGTGAGCAGATGACTGGGTGAATTTATCCTAGCAACAGCCGCAGAGACTGCAATTAGATGCCGTCGTTACTTTCTATACCGTTACCTAGCAATTAAACTGCAGTTCAGCCCGACACAGAAAACATGTACAGGCAACTGGAATTTATCTATCTGGTGTGTTTTATTATGTCAGGTTCATACGCACGTGCTGGTGCACGCGCTAAGAGGCTGTGCAATGACGTGCGCGCGCTTGCAACAGTGTTGTTTTGTACGCCACTCTAGACTGTGTGTGTGTGTTTGTTTGTGTGTGTGGTGTGTGGTGGGAGTAATGAGAGGATGAGAGTGATATGGCGTGAGAGATGATGAGAGAGTGAGATAGTGAGATAGAGTGGGAGAGGATGAGAGTGAGATAGAGTGGGAGAGGATGGAAGAGTGAGACGATTAAGGGTTCTCATGACCAGCCTTGTTAAAGTATCCCCCCAACCCTGGTCCTCAGGGCCCCACTGTCCTGCATGTTTTAGATCAGGGGCCCCCAACCCTGGTCCTCAGGCCCCACTGTCCTGCATGTTTTAGATCAGGAGTCCCCAACCCTGGTCCTCAGGCCCCACTGTCCTGCATGTTTTAGATCAGGAGTCCCCAACCCTGGTCCTCAGGCCCCACTGTTCTGCATGTTTTAGATCAGGGGTCCCCAACCCTGGTCCTCAGGGCCCCACTGTCCTGCATGTTTTAGATCAGGGGTCCCCAACCCTGGTCCTCAGGGCCCCACTGTCCTGCATGTTTTAGATCAGTGGTCCCCAACCCTGGTCCTCAGGGCCCCACTGTCCTGCATGTTTTAGATCAGTGGTCCCCAACCCTGGTCCTCAGGGCCCCACTGTCTTGCATGTTTTAGATCAGTGGTCCCCAACCCTGGTCCTCAGGGCCCACTGTCCTGCATGTTTTAGATCAGTGGTCCCCAACCCTGGTCCTCAGGGCCCCACTGTCCTGCATGTTTTAGATCAGTGGTCCCCAACCCTGGTCCTCAGGGCCCCACTGTCCTGCATGTTTTAGATCAGTGGTCCCCAACCCTGGTCCTCAGGGCCCCACTGTCCTGCATGTTTTAGATCAGTGGTCCCCAACCCTGGTCCTCAGGGCCCCACTGTCTTGCATGTTTTAGATCAGTGGTCCCCAACCCTGGTCCTCAGGGCCCACTGTCCTGCATGTTTTAGATCAGTGGTCCCCAACCCTGGTCCTCAGGGCCCCACTGTCCTGCATGTTTTAGATCAGTGGTCCCCAACCCTGGTCCTCAGGGTCCACTGTCTTGCATGTTTTAGATCAGTGGTCCCCAACCCTGGTCCTCAGGGCCCCACTGTCCTGCATGTTTTAGATCAGTGGTCCCCAACCCTGGTCCTCAGGGCCCCACTGTCCTGCATGTTTTAGATCAGTGGTCCCCAACCCTGGTCCTCAGGGCCCCACTGTCCTGCATGTTTTGATGTTTCCCTCCACCAACACACGTGAGCTAGATAACGACCTATTCATTAGAATGATGTGTGTTGGACAGTTTGAATGTGCTGATATAGCCTATAAAACGTTAAGAACTTTAAACTGAATCTGACAAGAAGTCGTAGGCAATATCAAGTATGGGATCATTGATCGACAAAACAGATTTACCTACATGCATTTGGTTGATAAATATGACAGCTTTAATTATTGTGGAGAATCCCTTATTTTATTTTAGATTAACCTTAATAAAAAATTACTCTTTTATCCTTACTTAAAAAAATAAACAAACAAAACAAATTAACCACGTATAGTCTATAACCATGACTTTGAGAACATCATTGGTTGATGTGCCCTGTAAATCCATCATTTGATTGTCTAGATTCGTCATTACCCGTCAAACTCTTCCACTCATGAGCGCGCAGCGCGTGTCCAGCATCTGTCCGGTAACCTGTTCTTTAATACATCCATGATCAGAGAGGGAAGAGAGGAGGTGAAGATGTGTTGCAATGAAAGGCAACATGTTTTATTTCTGTCTGTCTTTATCTTGCTGGCTTCTGTCTTCGTGGCTCCGCTGTCTGGATCATTATACTGTAAGTAGAAGAAAAAACCAACAAACTAACTGACTATTAGGAAGACTTAACTAGTGTAGTTAGCAGTTAGCTTTAGCGAACACTGTCTACATCCTTGCTAACATCATCTTAAAACTAGAACGATGCTTCACTTGTTTTGGGTGAGAATTGAAAGTATTTAGCTAAAAAAAACGTATAAATAATAAGTTGTGCGGCTGTATTTGTCTTGTCAGTAACGCCAACACTGCTAGGCTACATAGCTAGCATGGCTATATGGCTGCTCTCCGTGTTAAGGAAGCTAAACCACCACAGACAACAGCGAGGGAAACTGTCAAGAGAGCGATGTGACTGACTGACTGTGACTGACTGAAGACTGACTGACTGTGACTGACTGACTGTGACTGACTGTGACTGACTGACTGTGACTGACTGTGACTGACTGACTGACTGACTGTGACTGACTGTGACTGACTGTGACTGACTGTGACTGACTGAAGACTGAAGACTGACTGACTGTAGACCGAGTGAAGACAGACTGAAGACTGACTGACTGACTGACTAACTGACTGACTGACTGAAGACTAACTGACTGACTGACTGTGACTGACTGAAGACTGACTGACTGTGACTGACTGACTGACTGTGACTAACTGACTGACTGTGACTGACTGAAGACTGAAGACTGACTGACTGTAGACCGAGTGAAGACAGACTTAAGACTGACTGACTGACTGTGACTGACTGACTGACTGACTGAAGACTAACTGACAGACTGACTGACTGTGACTGACTGAAGACTGAAGACTAACTGAAGACTGAAGACTGACTGACTGTAGACTGACTGACTGTAGACTGAAGACTGACTGACTGAAGACTGACTGACTGAAGACTGTAGACCGACCAACTGTAGACTGACTGTGACTGAGAATGACTGTAACTGACTGAAGACTGACTGACTGACTGACTGACTGTGACTGACTGAAGACAGACTGACTGTGACTAACTGACTGACTGAAGACTGACTGACTGAATACAGACTGACTGACTGAATACAGGCCATTCACAGTTTGAAACTCCCCCTCAAACTGGTTCCCCCCCGCCACAGAAGTGGATTATTAAAGCATGTGACATGTGGTGGAAACTGTAAAGGCCGACCTCAGTCTCCTCCATATGGCTGGATCCTCAGCAGCCTGGATCCTCAGCTCTCAGCAGCCTGGATCCTCAGCTCTCAGCAGCCTGGATCCTCAGCATCCTGGATCCTCACCAGCCTGGATCCTCACCAGCCTGGATCCTCTCCCTAACCCTATGCTCTCCTAACCCTAACCCTTGTCTTGTTGGTCCCCAGCCCACCATCCTCGGCAGCAGTTGATGGGGCACAAGATGGATGAGGCATCTCTGACCATCAACAATGAGCTGGACACTGAGATGATGGTGTCATGGCTGTCTGACCACTGCTACCAGGTAACACAGACACTACTGACCACTGACACTGAACAGTGCTCAGTACTCTAAGAATACTTTACTCACAGTATTCAAAGAGTATAGTACTTATAGTTGGTAGATGTACAAACTAAACAGAAAATGTAACAAAAAGAGACTAACTGTAGAATGTACATAGTGCTGAACTAAACTGAACACAAGCTCTACAAACAGTGACATACTGAGTACTCACTGTAAACAGTACTCAGAATCCATTATTTTCCTGTGTTAGTGTATGCTCCAGCCTCTGGGTGTGGTACCGGCTGGACCGGGTCCTGGGATGCCCAGCTCAGTGGACTTTACTGTGGGTACACAGCATGGCATCACCCTGCAGCTCAACAGCAGTCCTGTTAACCTGGAGCTGTGCAGGTGGGTCCCAACACACACACACAGAGCCACACACACACACACACAGAGCCACACACACACACAGAGCCACAAGTGTGTTGAGTGTGTTCTCATGCGATGAGTGTCAACCTTGTGTGTCAGGGTTCAGTTTCACTTTGGAGAGCAGGGAAACTACTCTCTGTGGGTGAAGAACCTCAATGACTCGTCTGTGGTCAACTGCTCCCTGATCACCGACACAGAGCCAGTCAACAGCTACATACGTGAGTGGATCCACACAGTAACACAGTGGTACAGTCAGACAGGAGTGTTCCCATGGTGATGTTCATGTTGTGATTGTCCTCCTCCCAGCCATCCTGATAGCCTTCCTCCTCTTCACTGGACTGACCATAGTCTGGGCCATCGCAGGCTCTGTCACACGGTACAGCTGCCAGGGCTAAGGAAGGGAGGCTGTGTGTCTGTGCATGTGTGTCTGTGCATGTGTGTTTTTGTGTCTGTGCATGTGTGTGCATGTGTATGTGTGTGTTTGTGTCTGTGCCTGTGTGTGTTTGTGTCTGCATGTGTGTGTTTGTGTCTGCATGTGTGTGTGTTTGTGTCTGCATGTGTGTGTTTGTGTGTGTGCATGTGTGTGTTTGTATATGTGCATGTGTTTGCATGTGTTAGTGTTATTTTGAATGCCAGACTCCTTCCATTATTGGCAGGCTCTCTCCTAATCGACTGCTAATGTCTGCTGCAGGCTGGATGTGGTGAGGAATGTCATGATGCGTCTGGGAAACTCCATGGAAACAGAGAGGCTCGTCAACTCAGTGAGTGCCGATGGGAGTGTGGGCTGACTGGAGGGCAGCATGGTGGAGACTCTCTTCTTCTTCTCCTCTTGTTCTGACTGTGGAGGGCAGCATGGTGGAGACTCTCTTCTTCTTCTTCTTCTTCTCCTCTTGTTCTGACTGTGGAGGGCAGCATGGTGGAGACTCTCTTCTTCTTCTCTCATGTTTCCTCTTGTTCTGACTGTGGAGGGCAGCATGGTGGAGACTCTCTTCTTCTCTCATGTTTCCTCTTGTTCTGACTGTGGAGGGCAGCATGGTGGAGACTCTCTTCTTCTCTCATGTTTCCTCTTGTTCTGACTGTGGAGGGCAGCATGGTGGAGACTCTCTTCTTCTCTCATGTTTCCTCTTGTTCTGACTGTGGAGGGCAGCATGGTGGAGACTCTCTTCTTCTTCTCTCATGTTTCCTCTTGTTCTGACTGTGGAGGGCAGCATGGTGGAGACTCTCTTCTTCTTCTCTCATGTTTCCTCTTGTTCTGACTGTGGAGGGCAGCATGGTGGAGACTCTCTTCTTCTTCTCTCATGTTTCCTCTTGTTCTGACTGTGGAGGGCAGCATGGTGGAGACTCTCTTCTTCTTCTCTCATGTTTCCTCTTGTTCTGACTGTGGAGGGCAGCATGGTGGAGACTCTCTTCTTCTCTCATGTTTCCTCTTGTTCTGACTGTGGAGGGCAGCATGGTGGAGACTCTCTAGTAGACTAGTATTCTAAAGCCCACTAAAGACTCTCAGTATTCTAAAGCCCACTTCCTCATGTCTTGTTCTTCCTCTGTCCCTAACGTCCCCCTTTCTCTCTCTCTCTTCACATCCCCCTCTCCAGGAACTTGGGTCTCCAGGCAGGACAGTAGAGACAGCCACAGACACCATCCTTCCCACCCAGCCAGCCCCCACCAAGAGGCTCCGGTCTCTGGACACCTTCAGAGGGTATGCGCCCCCCCCCCCCTATCTTCAGACCTCCATGCCCACATCCCTCCACTCCAGACCTCCATGCCCACATCCCTCCATCTCCAGACCTCCATGCCCACATCCCTCCACTCCAGACCTCCATGCCCACATCCCTCCATCTCCAGACCTCCATGCCCACATCCCTCCATCTCCAGACCTACATGCCCACATCCCTCTATCTCCAGACCTCCATGCCCACATCCCTCCATCTCCAGACCTACATGCCCACATCCCTCTATCTCCAGACCTCCATGCCCACATCCCTCCATCTCCAGACCTTCATGCCCACATCCCTCCATCTCCAGACCTTCATGCCCACATCCCTCCATCTCCAGACCTCCATGCCCACATCCCTCCATCTCCAGACCTCCATGCCCACATCCCTCCATCTCCAGACCTACATGCCCACATCCCTCCATCTCCAGACCTCCATGCCCACATCCCTCCATCTCCAGACCTCCATGCCCACATCCCTCCATCTCCAGACCTACATGCCCACATCCCTCCATCTCCAGACCTCCATGCCCACATCCCTCCATCTCCAGACCTACATGCCCTTATCCCTCCATCTCCAGACCTACATGCCCACATCCCTCCATCTCCAGACCTACATGCCCACATCCCTCCATCTCCAGACCTCCATGCCCACATCCCTCCATCTCCAGACCTCCATGCCCACATCCCTCCATCTCCAGACCTCCATGCCCACATCCCTCCATCTCCAGACCTCCATGCCCACATCCCTCCATCTCCAGACCTACATGCCCACATCCCTCCATCTCCAGACATCCATGCCCACATCCCTCCATCTCTCCTCCCAGTATCTGTGCCTCCTTCTTGGCTTCCACATCTTCCACAGCTCCTTCCTACTGTTCCCTCCATCTCCATGTGCTTCGTGTCTCCTCAGGTTTTCCTTGGTGATCATGGTGTTTGTGAACTACGGTGGAGGAAGGTACTGGTTCTTCAGACACGAGAGCTGGAATGGTGAGTGTGCTCCTCCTCTTCCTCTCTGTCCTCCTCTTCCTCTCTGGCCGTCAGCTTTAACAGTCCTCTCCTCTTTTCTCCTCAGGGCTGACCGTGGCTGATCTGGTGTTTCCATGGTAATATGCTCACTTCATGGAATATCTTTTACAGTTGCAGAACAACAAGGACACTGATGAAGCTTCTGTCATTATTTGATCTGGTCCCTCCAGGTTTGTGTTCATCATGGGTACGTCCATCGCTCTGTCTGTCCACGCCCTGCTGAGAGGAGGCTGCACACGCTGCTCCCTCCTCTGGAAGACTGCATGGAGGAGCCTGCAGCTCTTCCTCATAGGAGTCTTCATCATCAACCCCAACTACTGCCTGGGCCCCTGTGAGCACACACACAGACATGCACACACACACACACATGCACACACACAAGAGTCACTGAGACATCTACATCTGCTTTAATGTGTGTGTGTGTGTGTGTGCAGTGTCCTGGGACACTCTGCGTATTCCTGGAGTGCTGCAGCGTCTGGCCGTCTCCTACCTGCTGGTGGCCTGTCTGGAGCTGTGTGTGGCTCGAACACGCCTGGACAACCTGCCCATGGTCAGCACACACACACACACACACAGCATGTCCCACACTGCCTCACTGCATGTTCTAGAACATGCCTCTAGACGATGACTCTGAGCCCTCCCTTCCCAGGATGCCTGGTGGTTTCCTGTCAGAGAGATCCTGCTCTACTGGCCAGCCTGGATGGTCATCGTCGCCTTGGAAACGCTCTGGTTGTGTCTCACCTTTCTGCTTCCTGTGCCAGACTGTCCAAAGTGAGTTAGTGTGTGTGTGTGTGTGTGTGTGTGTAGGTGTAACCTCTGTTTTGGTACTGTGTGTATATTCACAGGGGGGCATAAGGTAGAAATAATAAGTAAGAAATTAAATTTTTTATCTGTACATTGTGATCAGTTGAATCTCAGTTTGGTGAGTAAACCCAGGTGCTTCAGTAACAGCTGTCTCTGTCTCTGTCAGTGGATAATTGGGGCCAGGGGGCATCACTGACATGGGGCTGTATCTTAACTGAGCTGTCCCTGTCTCTGTCAGTGGATACCTGGGGCCAGGGGGCATCACTGACATGGGGCTGTATCTTAACTGAGCTGTCCCTGTCTCTGTCTCTGTCAGTGGATACCTGGGGCCAGGGGGCATCGCTGACATGGGGCTGTATCCTAACTGCACTGGAGGAGCTGCTGGATATATCGACCGCTGGCTCCTGGGGGACAGACACATCTACCAGACCCCCTCCTCCAGAGTGAGGGACCATGCACACACACACACATATACACACACACACATACACACACAGACACACACACACATACACACACACACACAGACACACACACAGACACAAACACCAATGGAACAGAACAGTTGCTTCCAGAGTGTGCTGGTGTGAAGTGCTTGTTTCATCTCTCCTGCTGTGTTGATTTGGTCAGGTGATCTACTTCACTCACATGCCCTTTGACCCAGAAGGAGTCCTGGGCAGCATCAACTCTGTCTTGATGGCGTTCCTGGGCCTGCAGGTCTGTAGTCTCTCACCCCACCCTCTCTGTGTCTCTGGGGCTTTAGGTAGGAGGGGCAGTTCTATTGACATATGTGAAGCCCTCTATGACATTGCTTGTAAATGGACATGTTGATGGAAGTGTTGATGGACATGTTGATGGACATGTTGATGGACGTGTTGATGGACATGTTGATGGACATGTTGATGGACGTGTTGATGGACATGTTGATGGACATGTTGATGGGCATGTTGATGGACGTGTTGATGGACATGTTGATGGACATGTTGATAGCCATGTTGATGGATGTGTTGATGGACATGTTGATGGACATGTTGATGGAGATGTTGATGGACATGTTGATGGACATGTTGATGGACATGTTGATGGTCATGTTGATGGACATGTTGATGGGCATGTTGATGGACATGTTGATGGACATGTTGATGGACGTGTTGATGGACGTGTTGATGGACGTGTTGATGGACGTGTTGATGGACGTGTTGATGGACATGTTGATGGACGTGTTGATGGACGTGTTGATGGACGTGTTGATGGACGTGTTGATGGACGTGTTGATGGACGTGTTGATGGACGTGTTGATGGACATGTTGATGGGCATGTTGATGGACATGTTGATGGTCATGTTGAGGGACGTGTTGATGGACGTGTTGATGGACGTGTTGATGGACATGTTGATGGACGTGTTGATGGACGTGTTGATGGAGATGTTGATGGACATGTTGATGGACATGTTGATGGACATGTTGATGGACATGTTGATGGTCGTCCCCTGTTGGTGGCTGAATAGTTTGCTTGTTGTTTCCAGGCAGGGAAGATCCTCCTCCACTACAAGGAGCTTCACTACAGCATCATCAGCAGGTTCCTCATGTGGGCTCTCTTCCTGGTGAGCTTAGCCTCACTGCTTCCTACTGTGCTGCTGGCGTGAGTGTGTGACAGTGTGTGTGACAGTGTGTGTGACAGTGTGTGTGACTGTGTGTGTGTGTGTGTGACAGTGTGTGTGACTGTGTGTGTGTGTGTGTGACAGTGTGTGTGAGTGTGTGACAGTGTGCTGTACTTCACACAGGGAGTCATATCGGCAGTACTGACCCAGTGTTCCAGAGACCACGGCTTCATCCCTGTCAATAAGAACCTGTGGTGAGATGCTCCCTCTAGTAAAGTCTACACGCTTCAGCAGAGTGCCTGAGCAGTGTTCACATGTAATGTGTGTGTGTGTGTGTGTGTTGTCAGGTCCCTGTCATACGTGACCACTCTGGCATGTTTAGCATACGTGGTCCTGGTCTTGGTGTACTACACTGTGGATGTGAAGCAGTGGTGGTCTGGAGCTCCTTTCTACTACCCAGGTACACACCTTTACCTGGGCTGGACACCTGGACACGCCCCAACACCTGCCTCAGACACGCCCCAACACCTGCCTCAGACACGCCCCAACACCTGCCTCAGACACGCCCCAACACCTGCCTCAGACACGCCCCAACACCTGCCTCAGACACGCCCCAACACCTGCCTCAGACACGCCCCAACACCTGCCTCAGACACGCCCCAACACCTGCCTCAGACACGCCCCAACACCTGCCTCAGACACGCCCCAACACCTGCCTCAGACACGCCCCAACACACACTCTGGATACACATGTGACCTCTGACCCCTGCTGCAGGTATGAACTCCATCCTGGTGTACGTGGGTCATGAGGTCTTTGAAGATTACTTCCCCTTCCGCTGGAAGATGGTTGACAGCCAATCACACGCGGAGCATCTGACCCAGAACCTGCTGGCCACTTCTCTGTGGGTCCTTATCTCCTTCCTGCTGTACAGAAAGAAGATTTTCTGGAAGATCTAGTTGCATTGTGGGAACAGGGAGGGTTTGGAGGGACACTACCTAGTCAAGATGGCCAACTTGGATCATGTTAAATGGAGGTCATGTATGACGGAGCCTCATTCAGCTTTAAAATGCCAAACACACGGACCCTGGCTGGGAATCATTCCACCCAGTCTGTAGACCATGAGGGACTGAACTGAGATGGGAAGGCATTAACCCTCAGGAACTGGTCTGAGGTCTGTGTTAGAATAACAAGATTGTCCGGCTTTTCAAAATGAAGACTATTTCACTCAGGAACAACTGGTCTGAGGTCTGTTGGGACCTGGAGGAGAGTTTCAGGGAGGGGGATTTAGGGGCATGTTTTGGTTTTTCTATGAACTGGTGTACGTGTGTTTCAATCCAGATTCTGTGTGTTCAGAGCTGGTCTATTGTTAATCACCTTGAAGTGGGTTATACAGGTGTGTGTGTGTGTGTGCGTGCACCTTTTAAATCTGTGTAGGAATCCTGTACCACAGACAGTGATTTACACACCTGTGTATTATGGCCCAATTAAAGGATTCACAAAACATGTAAAACTATGTTCCACTTGTCCTGAAGAATGGATCCCAGTAGTTATATGAAGACACTTTGAAATGTAAACTTTAAATGAACAGAGATTAATGTGCCATAATACTAGAGATTAGACTGGGAGGAAGCTTTAATACACAGGCACCAAATCACAGCTGCAGGACAACATGGGAGTCATGTGGCTCAGCGGTTAAGGTGTTGGGCTGGTGATCAGAAGGTTGTGAGTTTGATTCCTGCCTGTGTCAACATGATGTTGTGTCCTTGGGCAAGGCACTTCACCCTACCTGCCTCAGGGGGGAATGTCCCTGTACTTACTGTAAGTTTCTCTGGATAAGAGCGTCTGCTAAATGTTAACATGATAACCTGCACCTACTCTAAGGAGTTAAGACTGACCTGGCCATAACACTGTGCCTCACAAATCACATGCTTTTGTTGTTCGTCAAAGTACATTTAGTCATTTATCAGACACTCTTATCCAGAGTGACTCACAGCAAGTACAGGGACATTCCCCCTGAGGCAAGTAGGGTGAAGTGCCCAAGGACACAAGGTCATGTTGACATAGCTGGTGTTCTAACCAGAGACCTTCTGATTACCAGCCTGACACCATCGACCCTACATGACTCCCAAAAGAATCTCACTCCTCCTATCAGTATTCAACATATGCAAATAAGTGAACAAAATTGTATAAAGTGTTTTAATATAACATGTAATTCAACTTTTTCAAAACAATGTCATAATGCTCTTTATACGAATGTAATAAAATTGTAAACTTTTCTTTTTTAATAAACTTACTTTACTGATTGTCTTGCCATTACTTAACTAAGATCTAGGACCTAAATGTAATACATTTGTTTTACCAAACTTAATGCTTTTTAATGAGAACTAGTTAATCCTAATTAATCCTACCAGCAATCAATGCAAACTTTACTAGTCTGAACAGTGTAGAAAGGTGCTGATGAGCTGCACATTACTGCTCAACAAAGGCGCGTGGGAATCCCGATCAGCAGAACCTGGAGAACCCGGGCAATGTTACAAGGGGATCGCCTGTTCTCGCGATACTCCGGCTCCCTCTCCATTATCGTCTATTGTGAGAGTTTTTCTGTTCTCGCGCGACGTTTGAACTTTCCCACGCCTGTTGTTGTGGCGTCTGCCCTCCGCCAGTCCCCCCCCCCCCTATTCTCACCCCTTCTCCCCCGTCACACCTCCCCCTCACTCCCCCTCTTCCTCCCCTCTGCTGCTCCTTCAGTCTAGTTGTCCCGTCTCTTTTTGGAGGGGGTTGAGGTGGGATCTCGCGATTGTTGGACTTTTTAGGAGCCTGTTGAAGATGGCGCCCGTTGTGACGGGGTAAGTCTTTTAATTTTGAGCAAAATGAAGGAAGAAAAGTCAAAAAGTGGAATTTAAATACTTGAGCAGATCTTTCCTACTTTGTAGTATTTGTACAGTAAGATTAAAGTTGCTGTTGGTTCTCCTGCTCTCCATATTTGTCCCACACAAAGTGCTACTTTTGTATTAATGTTGGGCCACTAGTTCGGCAGTGACTCTCTCTTCTCTATAATAATATTATTAATATTACGAAGTGAAGTTATCTAATCATTATTACTCAATTAATACATGGAACCGTGTCTCTTTGTTTCATTAGATCATCATTATTATTAACTTGGGAGTTTTCCGTCTCAGATTTGTTTTGGAACAAAGTGTCGTAAATGTAAATGGTGCTGGGAGGAGAAACCAGGCTGATCCTGTAATGATGAGACAGACTCTACTGAGACTTTACTGAGACTGCTGAGACTCTACTGAGACTTTACTGAGACTACCGAGACTCTACTGACACTCTACTGAGACTGTTACTATCAGACACATGTTAGATCCTGTAATGATGAGACTGAGACTCTACTGAGACTTTACTGACACTGTTACTATCAGACTGAGACTCTACTGAGACTCTACTGACACTGTTACTATCAAACTGAGACTCTACTGAGACTCTACTGACCCTGTTACTATCAGACTGAGACTCTACTGAGACTCTACTGACACTGTTACTATCAGACTGAGACTCTACTGAGACTCTACTGACACTGTTACTATCAGACTGAGACTCTACTGAGACTCTACTGACACTGTTACTATCAGACTGAGACTCTACTGAGACTGTGTTACTATCAGACTGAGACTCTACTGACACTCTGTTACTATCAGACTTAGACTCTACTGAGACTCTGTTACTATCAGACTGAGACTCTACTGAGACTCTACTGACACTCTGTTACTATCAGACTGAGACTCTACTGAGACTGTTACTGTCAGACTGAGACTCTACTGAGACTCTACTGAGACTAATGAGACTGTTACTATCAGACTGAGACTCCACTGAGACTCTACTGAGACTGATACTATCAGACTGAGACTCTACTGAGACTACTGAGACTGTTACTATCAGACTGAGACTCTACTGAGACTCTACTGAGACTCTTTTACTATCAGACTCATGTTCTGACCTGCAGACTATTCACTTATGAGTCAGTCTCAGTAGAGATGCAGTGTGACGCTCTGTAGGAAGAAGAGATGCAGGGTGATGCTCTGTAGGAAGTAGAGATGCAGGGTGATGCTCTGTAGGAAGAAGAGATGCAGGGTGATGCTCTGTAGGAAGTAGAGATGCAGGGTGATGCTCTGTAGGAAGTAGAGATGCAGGGTGATGCTCTGTAGGAAGTAGAGATGCAGGGTGATGCTCTGTAGGAAGTAGAGATGCAGGGTGATGCTCTGTAGGAAGTAGAGATGCAGGGTGATGCTCTGTAGGAAGTAGAGATGCAGGGTGATGCTCTGTAGGAAGTAGAGATGCAGGGTGATGTAGGAAGAAGAGATGCAGGGTGATGCTCTGTAGGAAGTAGAGATGCAGGGTGATGCTCTGTAGGAAGTAGAGATGCAGGGTGATGCTCTGTAGGAAGTAGAGATGCAGGGTGATGCTCTGTAGGAAGAAGAGATGCAGGGTGATGTAGGAAGAAGAGATGCAGGGTGATGCTCTGTAGGAAGAAGAGATGCAGGGTGATGCTCTGTAGGAAGTAGAGATGCAGGGTGATGCTCTGTAGGAAGAAGAGATGCAGGGTGATGCTCTGTAGGAAGAAGAGATGCAGGGTGATGCTCTGTAGGAAGAAGAGATGGAGGGTGATGCTCTGTAGGAAGTAGAGATGCAGGGTGATGCTCTGTAGGAAGTAGAGATGCAGTGTGATGCTCTGTAGGAAGTAGAGATGCAGGGTGATGCTCTGTAGGAAGAAGAGATGCAGGGTGATGCTCTGTAGGAAGTAGAGATGCAGGGTGATGCTCTGTAGGAAGAAGAGATGGAGGGTGATGCTCTGTAGGAAGTAGAGATGCAGGGTGATGCTCTGTAGGAAGTAGAGATGCAGTGTGATGCTCTGTAGGAAGTAGAGATGCAGTGTGATGCTCTGTAGGAAGTAGAGATGCAGGGTGATGCTCTGTAGGAAGTAGAGATGCAGGGTGATGCTCTGTAGGAAGTAGAGATGCAGAGTGATGCTCTGTAGGAAGTAGAGATGCAGGGTGACGCTCTGTAGGAAGTAGAGATGCAGGGTGACGCTCTGTAGGAAGTAGAGATGCAGGGTGACGCTCTGTAGGAAGTAGAGATGCAGGGTGACGCTCTGTAGGAAGTAGAGATGCAGTGTGATGCTCTGTAGGAAGTAGAGATGCAGGGTGATGCTCTGTAGGAAGTAGAGATGCAGTGTGACGCTCTGTAGGAAGTAGAGATGCAGGGTGACGCTCTGTAGGAAGTAGAGATGCAGGGTGATGCTCTGTAGGAAGTAGAGATGCAGGGTGATGCTCTGTAGGAAGAAGAGATGCAGGGTGATGCTCTGTAGGAAGAAGAGATGCAGGGTGATGCTCTGTAGGAAGTAGAGATGCAGAGTGATGCTCTGTAGGAAGTAGAGATGCAGTGTGATGCTCTGTAGGAAGTAGAGATGCAGGGTGATGCTCTGTAGGAAGAAGAGATGCAGGGTGATGCTCTGTAGGAAGTAGAGATGCAGAGTGATGCTCTGTAGGAAGTAGAGATGCAGAGTGATGCTCTGTAGGAAGTAGAGATGCAGAGTGATGCTCTGTAGGAAGTAGAGATGCAGGGTGATGCCTCTGTAGGAAGTAGAGATGCAGGGTGATGCTCTGTAGGAAGTAGAGATGCAGTGTGATGCTCTGTAGGAAGTAGAGATGCAGGGTGATGCTCTGTAGGAAGTAGAGATGCAGGGTGATGCTCTGTAGGAAGAAGAGATGCAGGGTGATGCTCTGTAGGAAGTAGAGATGCAGGGTGATGCTCTGTAGGAAGTAGAGATGCAGAGTGATGCTCTGTAGGAAGTAGAGATGCAGGGTGATGCTCTGTAGGAAGTAGAGATGCAGGGTGATGCTCTGTAGGAAGTAGAGATGCAGGGTGATGCTCTGTAGGAAGTAGAGATGCAGGGTGACGCTCTGTAGGAAGTAGAGATGCAGGGTGATGCTCTGTAGGAAGTAGACATGCAGGGTGATGCTCTGTAGGAAGAAGAGATGCAGGGTGATGCTCTGTAGGAAGTAGAGATGCAGAGTGATGCTCTGTAGGAAGTAGAGATGCAGGGTGATGCTCTGTAGGAAGTAGAGATGCAGGGTGATGCTCTGTAGGAAGTAGAGATGCAGGGTGACGCTCTGTAGGAAGTAGAGATGCAGGGTGATGCTCTGTAGGAAGAAGAGATGCAGAGTGACGCTTTGTAGGAAGTAGAGATGCAGGGTGATGCTCTGTAGGAAGTAGAGATGCAGGGTGATGCTCTGTAGGAAGAAGAGATGCAGGGTGATGCTCTGTAGGAAGTAGAGATGCAGGGTGATGCTCTGTAGGAAGAAGAGATGCAGAGTGATGCTCTGTAGGAAGTAGAGATGCAGGGTGATGCTCTGTAGGAAGAAGAGATGTAGGGTGATGCTCTGTAGGAAGTAGAGATGCAGGGTGATGCTCTGTAGGAAGAAGAGATGCAGGGTGATGCTCTGTAGGAAGTAGAGATGCAGGGTGATGCTCTGTAGGAAGTAGAGATGCAGGGTGATGCTCTGTAGGAAGAAGAGATGTAGGGTGATGCTCTGTAGGAAGAAGTCTGTGTACAAACTGAAGGAAGGTTTTCTTGACTTCCTCTGTAGGAAATTTGGAGAGAGAACTCAACCACAACCACTGACAAGGTAACAACAAACAAACAACAACAACAAACAACCACACTACAAGATTAGTTTGTTTTTCTGTTTTTGTGTTCTGGAAAGTCTTAAATGTTTCTGATTAGAATGATGTCATAACTGAGTCATGGTATAAGCAGCACCATAGTAGCAATGTAGCAGTGTAGCACTGTGATTGGTCCAGAGAGATGTTGGGATCATGTGTCTCTGTTCTTCCAGAGAGGCTATGAGGAACTACCTGAAGGAGAGAGGAGACCAGACTGTGCTCATACTGCACGCTAAGGTGGCACAGAAGTCTTATGGCAATGAAAAAAGGTGTGTAGGGTGTGTGTGTGCATGGGTGTGTGTGTGCATGGGTGTGTGTGTGTGGATGGGTGTGTGTGTGTGCATGGGTGTGTGTGTGTGGATGGGTGTGTGTCAGAGAGTGTGAGAAAACATGTACATAGTAAGAAGCTTCTGTAGGCATGCTGTCTTCAAGACAGGTTTCTTAATATGTCCTTCATATGACCCCCTACACACACACACACACACACACACACAGGTTCTTCTGCCCGCCCCCCTGTGTGTATCTGATGGGTTGTGGCTGGAAGAAGAAGAGGGAGGAGATGGAGAAAGATGGCTGCTCAGATCAGGAGGCTCAGCCCTGTGCCTTCATCGGAATCGGAAACAGCGAACAAGAAATGCAGCAGCTCAATCTGGAGGGGAAGGTAGCACACGCACACTCACACACACTCACACACACTCACACACATGCACACACACTCACACACATGCACACACACTCACACACATGCACACACACTCACTTTGGATAAAAGTGTCTGCTAAATGAATAAATGTTCACACTAACACACACCGTGACATAACACTCTTAGTGTGTGTCCCCAACAGAACTTCTGCACAGCCAAGACTCTGTACATCAGCGACTCAGACAAGAGGAAGCACTTCATGCTGTCAGTCAGGATGCTGTATGGTAACAGCAGCAATATCGGAATGTTCCTGAGCAAAAGAATCAAGGTCATCTCCAAGCCTTCCAAAAAGAAACAATCACTGAAGAATGCTGACTGTGAGTCCCATTGCACACACACACACACACACACACACACACACACGTGCAATCTACATCAAAAGAACAGTGGAATGGTTTAGTTTCTCATTTTGATTCTCCCCCCTCCCTCCCTCTCTCCTCCCCCTCCCTCTCTCCTCCCCCTCCCTCCCTCCCTCCCTCCCTCTCTCCTCCCCCTCCCTCCCTCTGTCTCCCCCTCTCCATCCTCTGTCTCCCCCTCTCCTCCCTCTGTCTCCCCCTCTCCTCCCTCTGTCTCCCCCTCTCCTCCCCCTCTCCTCCCCCTCCCTCCCTCTGTCCCCTCCCCCTCCCTCCCTCTGTCTCCCCCTCCCCCCCCTCTGTCTCCCCCCCTCTGTCTCCCCCTCCCCCCCTCTGTCTCCCCCTCTCCTCCCCCTCTCCTCCCCCTCTCCCCCTCCTCAGTGTGTATAGCATCAGGGACCAAGGTGGCGTTGTTTAATCGCTTGCGTTCTCAGACGGTCAGCACACGTTACCTCCATGTTGAAGGAGGGAACTTCCATGCCAGCTCTCAGCAGTGGGGAGCCTTTCACATCCACCTGTGTGAGTGTCCTGTCAGCCTCCCTGCCCCCAGCCTCCCTGCCCCCAGCCTCCCTGCCCCCAGCCTTTCACATCCACCTGTGTGAGTGTCCTGTCAGCCTCCCTGCCCCCAGCCTCCCTGCCCCCAGCCTCCCTGCCCCCAGCCTTTCACATCCACCTGTGTGAGTGTCCTGTCAGCCTCCCTGCCCCCAGCCTCCCTGCCCCCAGCCTCCCTGCCCCCAGCCTTTCACATCCACCTGTGTGAGTGTCCAGCCCCCAGCCTCCCTGCCCCCAGCCTCCCTGCCCCCAGCCTCCCTGCTCCCAGCCTTTCACATCCACCTGTGTGAGTGTCCAGCCCCCAGCCTCCCTGCCCCCAGCCTCCCTGCCCCCAGCCACATGGCTGCACCACCTGCTGACTGTCACCTTCATCAGACATGGACCAGGAACACATCTGCCATGTTAGAGGATCTCTTTACCACAATTCAGCTGTTTCTCCCTAGTTTGTTTATCTCCCTGTTCCTCCCCCCCTCTCTCTCTCTCTCCTTCTCTCTCTGTCTATTTCTCTCTCTCTCCCCCCCTCTGCTCTCTCTCTGTCTCTCTCTCTCTCTCTCTCCCTTCGTCCAGTGGATGATGAGGAGTCAGAGGGGGAGGAGTTTGCGGTGAGGGATGGTTACATCCACTACGGTCAGACGGTGAAGCTGGTGTGTTCAGTAACGGGCATGGCTCTGCCCAGGCTGGTGATCCGGAAGGTGGACAAGCAGACGGCTCTGATGGATGCAGATGACCCTGTGTCCCAGCTGCACAAGTGTGCCTTCTACCTGAAGGACACTGAGAGGATGTACCTGTGCCTCTCTCAGGAGAGGATCATCCAGTTCCAGGTACACACACACACATACACACACACCAGGATAGAAACACAGACTCTGTGGATCAGTGTGGTGGTAGCAGTGATGGTGTTGACTGTGTAAGCACTGCAGGGGCAGTCCTAGGGTCAGGTATCTGTGTGACCTCACTGCAGGGGGAGTCATGTTCATATGCTCCTCCCCCTCTGCTAGGCCACGCCCTGCCCCAAAGAGACCAATAAGGAGATGATCAACGATGGAGCTTCCTGGACCATCATCAGCACAGACAAGGCAGAGTACACCTTCTATGAGGGCATGGGGCCTGTGCCTAACCCTGTCACCCCAGTTCCTGTGGTGGAGAGTCTGCAGGTAGCTCTCTCTCTCTATGTCTCTGTCTGTCTCTCTCTCTCTCTCTCTCTCTCTGTGTGTCTCTGTGTCTGTCTGTCTCTCTCTCTGTGTGTCTCTGTGTCTCTCTGTCTCTGTCTCTCTTTCTGTCTCTCTCTCTCTGTCTGTCTCTCTCTGTCTGTCTCTCTCTGTCTCTCTCTCTGTCTCTCTGTGTCTCTGTCTCTCTCTCTGTCTCTGTCTCTCTCTATGTCTCTGTGTCTGTCTCTCTCTGTGTCTCTGTCTCTCTGTGTCTCTGTCTCTCTCTCTCTCTCTGTCTCTCTCTCTGTCTCTCTCTCTCTGTCTCTCTCTCTTTCTATGTCTCTGTGTCTGTCTCTCTCTTTCTATGTCTCTGTGTCTGTCTCTCTCTTTCTATGTCTCTGTGTCTGTCTCTCCCTTCTCTCTCTCTGTCTCTCTCCCTTCTCTCTCTCTGTCTCTCTCTGTCTCACTCACTCTCACACACACACACACGCTGATGCAGTGTGTTGGTTCCATAGCTGAATGGAGGAGGGGATGTGGCCATGTTGGAGTTGACAGGACACAACTTCATCCCAGAGCTCAGGGTTTGGTTTGGGGATGTGGAGGCTGACACCATGTACAGGTTTGTGCTCTAACATTTACATTTGAGATGTGGTTCTTTAGCAGACGCTCCTATCCAGAGTGACTTGCCCAATAACACAATGTCATGTTGGCACGGCTGGATTTCAAACCTTGTGTGTGTGTCTCCCTGTGTGTGTGTGTGTCTCGTGTGTGTGTGTGCAGGTGTGGGGAGAGCGTGCTGTGTGTGGTACCTGACATCTCTGCCTTCAGGGAGGGTTGGCGTTGGGTGCGGCAGCCTGTGCAGGTTCCCGTCACGCTGGTGCGGAATGACGGCATCATCTACTCCACAGCCCTGACCTTCACCTACACCCCAGAGCCCGGGCCACGCCCCCACTGCAGCGCCGCCGGGGCCATCCTCAGGGCCCACAGCACCTCCTCATCCTCCCCCACATCCTCCTCCTCCCCCTCGTCCTCGTCCTCCCTGGGGGGCCTGGGGGAGGGGCAGGGGGGCTATGTTACCAGCGGCTCCACCAGTAACATGTCATCTTCTTCGGTCATGTCTGTGTCTTCGTAACAGAGTGTGTGTGTGTGTGTGTGTGTGAGCGTGTGTGAGCGTGTGTGAGTGTGTGTGAGTGTGTGTGTGGAGGGTTATGGACCTACATCGGACTGTGTACTTGATGACCATTGAAGGAGCACTTGAGCTGAGAAGAAACACTAAAGACTTTGAAGCATCTTTCTGGAGCCTCTGATGCCCCCATGTGGCTGTGCTTGGAAATGAGCGATGTGTCCTATCTGACTCTTTAAGCATTTCGCTGACATTTCTTTCATCAACCACCTCACTTTGACAGAAGCTTGTTTTGTAAAAGGAACTTTTTATACAACGGTCGCTTGTGAACGACTTTCATCACACTTTTTCTATTGAGGAGGTTCCAACAAGAGGGCTTCAACATGGACTGCTGGGATGCAGGAACAATGTTGTTATGGTAACAGTTTCTATGGACCAAGGAATATTATTATATTATTATTTTATTCTTATAATATTTTATAAGCTTTAGCTGAGGTACAATTTCACTTTTTTGTATTGTTTCACTTTATAGTAATTGAAGTTCACTTTTTGTTACCAAATAGTTTTGATTCATTTGATTTGTATTGTGGCTTTGTGAGACATTTCTAAATCAATCTTCTCTCCTCGTCTCCTCCTGTTCTCCTGACTGTAGTGAGGATCCACAGCAGGCTCCCACTTCCTGTAGACTGACCTCACTTCCTGTGTCTTCAGGTCAGGTGAAGGTCAGGGTGAAAGGTCACAGTTAGCTTGGGCTGTCACTAACAACAAGCTGTCCTGGAGTGTTCATTCACTCGGATAAGAAAAAACAATAATATCAATTGAGAAAATATTGCCTTAAAGAAACGGTATCACTGGAAATGCAAGAGCTGTAATATTACTGCATAATCATGTAACTAACATGTAATTAAAGATTTTTAATCCTACAATTATAAAGAGGACCTTCACAGTGCAATATACTATCCATGGACACTGTGGAGGTTTGAAAGTAAAGGTTTATTGTCAATTACTTAGCACAGTTTTCAAATACCATAATAGTTGATGGTAACAGCCCTAGAAACACCGTCAGCCCTAGAAACACCCTCAGCCTATTGAAACACCCTCAGCCCTAGAAACACCCTCAGCCTATTGAAACACCCTCAGCCTTTGAAACACCCTCAGCCTTTGAAACACCCTCAGCCCTAGAAACACCCTCAGCCCTAGAAACACCCTCAGCCCTAGAAACACCCTCAGCCCTAGAAACACCCTCAGCCCTAGAAACACCCTCAGCCTATTGAAACACCCTCAGCCTATTGAAACACCCTAACCCTAGAAACACCCTCAGCCCTAGAAACACCCTCAGTCTATTGAAACACCCTCAGCCTATTGAAACACCTCCAAATGGGGATGGTTTGCATTGCTGTCTCAGTAGTTTCTGTCCAGTCACTTTTCTTGATCATATTTCTTTTACAAAAGTAATAGTTTGTTGTTGTTTTAAGTGTACATGTGGTTCTGATGTTGTTTTCTACTCAGTGTAAGTGGGAGACCTTCAGAAAGGAAGGCCTGTCTTTTCTAATCAAGTTTTTTTTATATAAGTGATGAATGCCCAGATCTAAATATATTCCTCTTCAACACCCCCCTCACCATTGAGATGTTCTGATTGGTGGAGGCAGGTTGGGCCTAGTCCTGCCCTGGCCCCTGATAGGTCATAGTTATTGTGTCTTTCTGCTTGGGTCCAGGTTAATGGTCAGTTTGGGACCAGGGTTGTTCACAGAGATCTTTAAAACACCAAGTCTGCCTTGACCCTTCTACAGCAGCCCTACAGCAGCCCTACAGCATCCCTGCCTTCTACAGCAGCCCTACAGCATCCCTGCCTTCTACAGCAGCCCTACAGCACTCCTACAGCAGCCCTACAGCAGCCCTACAGCAGCCCTACAGCATCCCTGCCTTCTACAGCAGCCCTACAGCATCCCTGCCTTCTACAGCAGCCCTACAGCACTCCTACAGCAGCCCTACAGCAGCCCTACAGCAGCCCTACAGCATCCCTGCCTTCTACAGCAGCCCTACAGCATCCCTGCCTTCTACAGCAGCCCTACAGCACTCCTACAGCAGCCCTACAGCAGCCCTACAACAGCCCTACAGCATCCCAGCCTTCTACAGCAGCCCTACAGCAGCCCTACAGCAACCCTGCCTTCTACAGCAGCCCTGCCTTCTACAGCAGCCGTACAGCAGCCCTGCAGCAGCCCTACAGCAGCCCTACAGCATCCCTACAGCAGCCCTACAGCAGCCCTGCAGCAGCCCTACAGCAGCCCTGCAGCAGCCCTACAGCAGCCCTGCAGCAGCCCTACAGCAGCCCTGCAGCAGCCCTACAGCAGCCCTACAGCAGCCCTGCAGCAGCCCTACAGCAGCCCTGCAGCAGCCCTACAGCAGCCCTACAGCAGCCCTGCAGCAGCCCTACAGCAGCCCTGCAGCAGCCCTACAGCAGCCCTACAGCAGCCCTGCCTTCTACAGCAGCCCTACAGCAGCCCTGCCTGGGTCTCATGTCTGATCATGTGTTTGCATTAGAACGGTCACTCAAGTCACTAAAGTAGCTGTGTCTGCGTTGTGCTAAGCTAACGCTAATGTGCAGCTGCACGAGCTTAGCTAAGAGATGTGCTAAAGCTAAGCGATGTGCTAAAGCTACGAGATGTGCTAAAGCTAAGAGATGTGCTAAAGCTACGAGATGTGCTAAAGCTAAGAGATGTGCTAAAGCTACGAGATGTGCTAAAGTAAGAGATGTGCTAAAGCTACGAGATGTGCTAAAGCTAAGAGATGTGCTAAAGCTACGAGATGTGCTAAAGCTAAGAGATGTGCTAAAGCTACGAGATGTGCTAAAGCTAATAGATGTGCTAAAGCTAAGAGATGTGCTAAAGCTAAGAGATATGCTAAAGCTAAGAGATGTGCTAAAGCTAAGAGATGTGCTAAAGCTAAGAGATGTGCTAAAGCTAAGAGATATGCTAAAGCTAATAGATGTGCTAAAGCTAAGAGATGTGCTAAAGCTAAGAGATATGCTAAAGCTAATAGATGTGCTAAAGCTAAGAGATATGCTAAAGCTACGAGGTCTTTTGAATCATGTTGTTTTAAGACAGAGTCAGACCTCTGCTTCTCTCCTTCCTCTTCCTGTCAGCTGACTAGATAAGCCCTTCATTCATCTGCCTAAAGGATCAAAGTCTTCAGTCTGTTTGGGGGAAAGAGTGTCGCCTTCTGGTTAGAGTTCCCAGTATGACAGCAGGTACAGTGTGGAACATGTCACATGACAGCAGGTACAGTGTGGAACCATCCAAGGAATCATTTGAAACTGACAGATTCTGACCCAGCGGTGTGTGTCTGTGTGTGTGTGTGTGTGTTGGGCTGGTCTCTCCCTGACAGAGACACTGTCCCCAGCCTCAGCTGCTATACTGCTGGTCTCTCCCTGACAGTGACACTGTCCCCAGCCTCGGCTGCTATACTGCTGGTCTCTCCCTGACAGTGACACTGTCCCCAGCCTCAGCTGCTATACTGCTGGTCTCTCCCTGACAGAGACACTGTCCCCAGCCTCAGCTGCTATACTGCTGGTCTCTCCCTGACAGAGACACTGTCCCCAGCCTCAGCTGCTATACTGCTGGTCTCTCCCTGACAGAGACACTGTCCCCAGCCTCAGCTGCTATACTGCTGGTCTCTCCCTGACAGTGACACTGTCCCCAGCCTCAGCTGCTATACTGCTGGTCTCCCTGACAGTGACACTGTCCCCAGCCTCAGCTGCTATACTGCTGGTCTCTCCCTGACAGTGACACTGTCCCCAGCCTCAGCTGCTATACTGCTGGTCTCTCCCTGACAGAGACACTGTCCCCAGCCTCAGCTGCTATACTGCTGGTCTCTCCCTGACAGTGACACTGTCCCCAGCCTCAGCTGCTATACTGCTGGTCTCTCCCTGACAGAGACACTGTCCCCAGCCTCAGCTGCTATACTGCTGGTCTCTCCCTGACAGAGACACTGTCCCCAGCCTCAGCTGCTATACTGCTGGTCTCTCCCTGACAGTGACACTGTCCCCAGCCTCAGCTGCTATACTGCTGGTCTCTCCCTGACAGAGACACTGTCCCCAGCCTCAGCTGCTATACTGCTGGTCTCTCCCTGACAGTGACACTGTCCCCAGCCTCAGCTGCTATACTGCTGGTCTCTCCCTGACAGAGACACTGTCCCCAGCCTCAGCTGCTATACTGCTGGTCTCTCCCTGACAGAGACACTGTCCCCAGCCTCAGCTGCTATACTGCTGGTCTCTCCCTGACAGAGACACTGTCCCCAGCCTCAGCTGCTATACTGCTGGTCTCTCCCTGACAGTGACACTGTCCCCAGCCTCAGCTGCTATACTGCTGGTCTCTCCCTGACAGAGACACTGTCCCCAGCCTCAGCTGCTATACTGCTGGTCTCTCCCTGACAGAGACACTGTCCCCAGCCTCAGCTGCTATACTGCTGGTCTCTCCCTGACAGAGACACTGTCCCCAGCCTCAGCTGCTATACTGCTGGTCTCTCCCTGACAGAGACACTGTCCCCAGCCTCAGCTGCTATACTGCTGGTCTCTCCCTGACAGTGACACTGTCCCCAGCCTCAGCTGCTATACTGCTGGTCTCTCCCTGACAGAGACACTGTCCCCAGCCTCAGCTGCTATACTGCTGGTCTCTCCCTGACAGAGACACTGTCCCCAGCCTCAGCTGCTATACTGCTGGTCTCTCCCTGACAGAGACACTGTCCCCAGCCTCAGCTGCTATACTGCTGGTCTCTCCCTGACAGTGACACTGTCCCCAGCCTCAGCTGCTATACTGCTGGTCTCTCCCTGACAGAGACACTGTCCCCAGCCTCAGCTGCTATACTGCTGGTCTCTCCCTGACAGAGACACTGTCCCCAGCCTCAGCTGCTATACTGCTGGTCTCTCCCTGTGTTCCAGCTGTCTTACTGTTGGACAGTCAAGTCTTCCCACTGCACAGGACAAGAGCTACAGGACAGGAAATAACAACAGTTACTCTTAAAATGCCAAAGTCATATTCTGTATTTGAACTGCTGGCATCTTATTAGAAGTCAGAGAGTCCTTTAATTCCAGGAAGTCAAGGATGGGTCATTCATGGTTTTTATATCCTTCTTTCCCTCCTTTTATCTCTCCTTTCATGTCCTCTGGTGAGTCTCAGTCATGAGTGTTGTTCTAAAGGTGAGTCTCAGTATTGTAATAAAGCTGGAGTGTGCTCCTCTATCCAGCTCCCTGGCTGTTTGTTGTGATCAGTCCATCTGCTCAGAACAGCTTCCATAAGGACACACACACACCCACACACTCACACATGCACACACACACACACACACACACACACACACAGACCCAGGTCTTCCACTCTCCAGCTGGTGGAGTGACAGACACCTGTCACTGCATGTTCTTCAGCGTAGAGGTCAGCTCATATTTATAGACTCTAGGAGGGGCTCTGGGACGAAAGACGACACTGTTTCTGTTACCATGAGAGTGTGTGTGTGTACGTGTGTGTGGGAGAGAGGGAGACAGAGAGAGAGAGGGAGAAAGAGGGAGAGAGGGAGAGGAAGAGAGAAAGGGAGGGAGAATGAGAAGAGAGGGGGAAGCGAGAAGAGATATAGAGGGAGTGAGAATGAAGGAGAGAGAGTGTGTGAGAATGAAGGAGAGAGTGAGAATGAAGGAGAGAGAGAGTGAGAATGAAGGAGAGAGAGAGAGGGCAAGACTGTTAAGACTGTTGAATGTTTGAGAAGTAGATCCTTGTGTTATCCGGAGGACAGGCTGTGCAGAAGAGCTTGTGTATCCCCTGGTGGTCCTGATATAGACGTTACTAGAGAAGGTGTATCAACAGCTCCTGAACTCTGACCCCGTCCTGACGATGCTCACATCTGCGCACATGCGTACAGCTCGTTGTCTGGTAACTGTCGCGCGGAGCTGGGCTGCAAGTGTGCAAAGCACGCGGGTCGTGTTCTAACGTGGTTGTGCAAAAGCTACTGGGACAGCTGGCTGAGAGATGGCACTGGACATGGTCTGCCTGTGAGGAGGTCGGATCCGCACAAACGCGTCACAGCTTGACGCAACTGGACGGGAAGAAGCAGGATAGATGTTAGTAACATAACAAGGAGAAGTGGAAACTAGGAACAGCAGGATCCAGGAGCACAGCTAGAACCACTCAGATGACAACATGCACTTCTTATAAACTGTTGGATGTTTTGGTTCCTCTTGAAATATATATTGGACTTCTACGCGCAAGTTACCTTTTCGACTCTAAAAATGTCCATATGAAGTATCTTTGGAATTTAAATGGTGGACAATATTTTTTAGAATAGCCAGATATTTAAAGCCCTGATGAACTTCTTTCCTTGTTGACATCAGTTCTAAGAAGCTCAGTTTATCGCATCGGCGTTTTACAAATGGCACCTTTTAGCTTTTCCTGATCGCAAAACTTGTGTTTCTCAGCGGGATCGTTAGTGTCATCTTCCCCATTCGTGCTGTGAATAGAAACTGATCCCATGACTGCGCAGAGCTGCTGGCTGAAGAAGAGTTAGTGTGTCTTCATCAGTTCAGTCAGGATGTCCTCACCTCAGGCTGTCCTCTGAAGAAGAGTTAGTCTTCATCAGTTCAGTGGCTCTTCTTCTTCAGTCAGGATGTCCTCACCTCAGGCTGTCCTCTGAAGAAGAGTTAGTCTTCATCAGTTCAGTGGAGTTAGTTAGTCTTCATCAGTTCAGTGGAGTTAGTCTTCATCAGTTCAGTGGAGTTAGTTAGTCTTCATCAGTTCAGTGGAGTTAGTTAGTCTTCATCAGTTCAGTGGAGTTAGTCTTCATCAGTTCAGTGGAGTTAGTTAGTCTTCATCAGTTCAGTGGAGTTAGTTAGTCTTCATCAGTTCAGTCAGGATGTCCACGCCTCAGGCTGTCCTCTGAAGAAGAGTTAGTCTTCATCAGTTCAGTGGAGTTAGTTATTCTTCATCAGTTCAGTGGAGTTAGTCTTCATCAGTTCAGTGGAGTTAGTCTTCATCAGTTCAGTGGAGTTAGTTATTCTTCATCAGTTCAGTGGAGTTAGTCTTCATCAGTTCAGTGGAGTTAGTCTTCATCAGTTCAGTGGAGTTAGTCTTCATCAGTTCAGTGGAGTTAGTCTTCATCAGTTCAGTGGAGTTAGTCTTCATCAGTTCAGTGGAGTTAGTTATTCTTCATCAGTTCAGTGGAGTTAGTTAGTCTTCATCAGTTCAGTCAGGATGTCCACGCCTCAGGCTGTCCTCTGAAGAAGAGTTAGTCTTCATCAGTTCAGTGGAGTTAGTTATTCTTCATCAGTTCAGTGGAGTTAGTCTTCATCAGTTCAGTGGAGTTAGTTATTCTTCATCAGTTCAGTGGAGTTAGTCTTCATCAGTTCAGTGGAGTTAGTCTTCATCAGTTCAGTGGAGTTAGTCTTCATCAGTTCAGTGGAGTTAGTCTTCATCAGTTCAGTGGAGTTAGTCTTCATCAGTTCAGTGGAGTTAGTCTTCATCAGTTCAGTGGAGTTAGTCTTCATCAGTTCAGTGGCTCTTCTTCCTCAGTCATGATGTCCACACCTCAGGCTCTCCTCCTCCTCCGCTTGCTTCTCTTTCTGGGATCAGACAGCTTGGACAGTGTTTCCAGTGAGACCCACTACAGGTACCACTACTCTGAAGCCATGCTGGACTCTGAAGGTAAGGAGCTTCAACAGAAGGGGCCCAGTGAGTCTGAAGTGACTGAAGGGATTCAGAGACATTGTTATTGTGTGAAGAGACTAGCTGCTCTCTATGGGATGTTTACATGATACAGGGATGGACAGACTGACTGAAGGGATGTGACTTACTGACAAACTGACTGACTGACAGACTGACTGACAGACTGACTGACAGACTGACAGACAGACTGACAAACTAACTGACTGACAGACAGACTGACTGACTGACTGACAGACTGACAAACTAACTGACTGACAGACAGACTGACAGACTGACTGACTGACAGACAGACTGACAGACTGACAAACTGACTGACTGACAGACTGACAAACTGACAGACAGACTGACAGACTCACTGACTGACAGACTGACTGATTGTTTCCCAGCAGAGTAACTGACAGTGATGCTGTGTCTGTAGACCCCAGAGTAACTGACAGTGATGCTGTGTGTCTGTAGACTCCAGAGTAACTGACAGTGATGATGTGTGTCTGTGGACCCCAGAGTAACTGACAGTGATGCTGTGTGTCTGTAGACCCCAGAGTAACTGACAGTGATGCTGTGTGTCTGTAGACCCCAGAGTAACTGACAGTGATGCTGTGTGTCTGTAGACCCCAGAGTAACTGACAGTGATGCTGTGTGTCTGTAGACCCCAGAGTAACTGACAGTGCTGCTGTGTGTCTGTGGACCCCAGAGTAACTGACAGTGATGCTGTGTGTCTGTAGACCCCAGAGTAACTGACAGTGATGCTGTGTGTCTGTAGACCCCAGAGTAACTGACAGTGATGCTGTGTGTCTGTAGATCCCAGAGTAACTGACAGTGATGCTGTGTCTGTAGACCCCAGAGTAACTGACAGTGATGCTGTGTCTGTAGACCCCAGAGTAACTGACAGTGCTGCTGTGTCTGTAGATCCCAGAGTAACTGACAGTGATGCTGTGTCTGTAGACCCCAGAGTAACTGACAGTGATGCTGTGTCTGTAGACCCCAGAGTAACTGACAGTGATGCTGTGTCTGTAGACCCCAGAGTAACTGACAGTGCTGCTGTGTCTGTAGATCCCAGAGTAACTGACAGTGATGCTCTGTCTGTAGATCCCAGAGTAACTGACAGTGATGCTGTGTCTGTAGACCCCAGAGTAACTGACAGTGCTGCTGTGTGTCTGTAGATCCCTGTGTACTGGTGACTCCGCCCTGCATGAGTGAATCAGATCGTTACAGTCTGGAGGCCCTCAGGAACATCCACAGAGAGATGGATGATGACCAGGATGGAGGCATCGAGGTGGAGGAGAGTGTGGAGGTATGGAACCTTCTCTCCTTTAGTTTGTGTCTGCTGTGGTCACTGAACATGGTAGTGTGTGTGTACCTTGGATACTGTGTGTGTGTGTGTGTGTGAGTAGGTGTGTGTGTGTGTGTGTGTGAGTGTGTGTGTGTGTGTGTCAGTCCTGTCCTGTGTTGCCACTTATCTTGTCAGACAGACTCCAGTGCATGAGGGAGAGGTAGACCTGCTGGATCTAGAACTACTGAATGTCAGGACGTTCCAGAATGTGGCTACGGTGACAGTATCCAGGGGCTCGGGTTGCTGTTACCATAGATACCAGGGGTGAGGGGTCCACCCTTCTTAAAAGTGGCCCTGAATTCCAAAAGCCATCACATGAAGACTCTGGTTACTTCCAAGGAGGGATTCCAAGACAGTGAACACACAAACTCAACACACACACACACACACATAGGCACGCACACACACGTATATTCACACACACTCACACACACATACTCACCCACACACACATTCACATTACATTTATTCATTTAGAAGATGCTTTTATCCAAAGCGACACATACTCATGTACACACACATACTCACGCACATACATGCATGTATACAAACATATGCACATGTAATCTTTATTTCAGTCATCTTCATTGACAGTCTTGATATAATGGACTCTCATAATCTCAAGGATTAGACCACAACTGTAATCTGTCCCCCCTAAAACTCTAGCATTTAAACCTTGGAACACACAGTTGGATTTTCAAAGACAGCAGTGGGACTTGTCTAGACATAGACTTGACCCAAGACTTGAAAAGTTCCCAGACCCCCCCCCCCTCCTCTTCCTCCCCCCCCCTCCTCTACTTCCCCCCTCCTCCTCCTTCACTCCGTCTCTCTCTGTCTTCATTTGTCCCTGTCCTTCCTTGTGCAGTTCATCATAGAAGACATGAAACAGCAGCAGACTAATAAACACAGTCACCTCCACAGAGAGGATCAACACATCACTGTAGAGGAGCTGTGGAGAGGCTGGAAGACCTCTGAAGGTACTGTCTGTCTCTGTCTCTGTCTCTCTGTCTCTCTGTCTCTCTGTGTCTGTCTGTCTCTCTCTGTCTGTCTGTCTCTGTCTCTCTGTCTCTGTGTCTGTCTGTCTCTGTCTGTCTCTGTCTGTCTCTGTCTGTCTGTCTCTGTCTGTCTGTCTGTGTGTCTGTCTCTCTCTGTCTGTCTGTCTCTGTCTGTCTCTGCCTTTCTCTGTCTGTCTGTCTGTGTCTGTCTGTCTGTCTGTGTCTCTGTCTGTCTGTCTATGTGTCTGTGTGTGTCTGTGTGTGTTCGTACATATCTAAACAGTATTTACAGTATGTGAATCTCTAACCTCCCATGTTCTTCCCCTACTCCCTCCCACTCTCCCTCCCCCCTCTCCCTCCCCCCCTCTCCCTCCCCCCTGCTCTGTTGCACAGTACATAACTGGACTCAGGACGACGTTCTCAGTTGGCTCAGGGACTTTGTGGAGCTGCCTCAGTACCAGAAGAACTTCAAAGACTTCAGAGTGGATGGGAACACCCTCCCCAGGTCAGAGGACCACTGACCAAACTCTGAGAAGTGTTCCATCAGAACTGCTTTCCCTCAGAGTAACACACATTTGTTTTAGACCCAAACCCCCGAGTCCCATGATCCAACCAGTGTGGCTGTTGTTGCTGTGTGTGAAGGATTGCAGCCAATGAGCCGTCCTTTCTGAGTGGCCAGCTGAAGATCTTGGACCAGAGAGACAAACAGAAACTGAACATCAAAGCTCTGGATGTTGTGCTGTTTGGACCACCAACACGTACGAGCACACTAAACACCCAAACCATTCTCCTTCACATGACCATCTCCCTTTAACACAGCCCTCTGGCCCTCCCCACCTCCAGGACCCCCTCACAACTGGCTGAAAGACCTCCTCCTCATGGTGTCGGTGGTGATGGGAGTGGGGGGATGCTGGTTCTCCAGGGTCCAGGACAAAGCCAGCAAGATCCACATCTCCAGAATGATGAGGGATCTAGAGAGCCTGCAGAACGCTGAGCAGAACCTTCAAGAACTGCAAGAACAGTGAGTCTACACAGTGTGTGTCTCTGTGTGTGTGTGTGTCTGTGTGTGTGTGTGCCTGTGTGTGTCTCCGTGTGTGTGTCTGTGTGTGAGGCTCACAGGTGTGCCTCCTCCCCAGACTGGAACGGGCCCAGGAGGAGAAGAGGAACGTAGCGGAGGAGAAGCAGAACCTGGAGGAGAAGATGAGAGATGAGATCATGGGGGCGCAGGAGGAGGCGCACCGCCTGCATGAGCTGAGAGAGGGCGCTGTCAGCGAACTCAGCCGCCTGAGATATGCAGAAGAAGAGCTAGAGCAGGTAGGCTGATGCCTCCACAGCAGGACTCACACACCTACAAGCTTCACCAGCTCTGCAGTTCAAAGACCTGTCCAGGTGTGTGTGCCAAAACAACATGTGAGTGTGTGTGTGTGATTGTGTGTGTGATTGTGTGTGTGTGATTGTGTGTGCGTGTGTGAATGTGTGTGCTTGTGTGTGTGTGTGCAGGTGCGAGGAGCCCTGAAGAGGGCAGAGAAGGACATGCAGGCCAGCTGGTCGGTGCCTGAGACCCTGCAGCTGTGGCTACAGCTCACCCATGAGGTGGAGGTCCAGTACTACAACGTCAAGAAGCACAGAGCTGAGCTGCAGCTGGCCATCGCTAAGGAGGAGGTGAGGAGGGAGGGAGGGAGGGAGGGAGGGAGAGAGGGAGGGAGGGAGGGAGGGAAGGAAGGAGGGAGGGAGGGAGGGAGGGAGAGAGGGAGGGAGGGAGGGAGGGAGGGAGGGAGGGAGGGAAGGAAGGAGGGAGGGAGGGAGGGAGGGAGGGAAGGAAGGAAGGAAGGAGGGAGGGAGGGAAGGAAGGAAGGAGGGAGGGAGGGAGGGAAGGAAGGAAGGAGGGAGGGAGGGAGGGAGGGAGGGAGGGAGGGAAGGAGGGAGGGAGGGAGGGAAGGAAGGAGGGATGGAGGGAGGGAGGGAGGGAGGGAGGGAAGGAAGGAAGGAAGGATGGAGGGAGGGAGGGAAGGAAGGAGGGATGGAGGGAGGGAGGGAGGGAGGGAGGGAGGGAGGGAAGGAAGGAGGGAGGGAGGGAGGGAAGGAAGGAAGGAAGGAAGGATGGAGGGAGGGAGGGAAGGAAGGAGGGATGGAGGGAGGGAGGGAGGGAGGGAGGGAGGGAAGGAAGGAGGGAGATGGGGAAGCAGGGACACATGTGGATGGACAGCTGGATGGTGGATGGTTGTCCTGTCTGGATTCAGATTACATCTGCATGCGTGTCTCCATCCAGGCAGATAAGATCAAAAAGAAGAGGAGTTCAGTTCTGGGGACTCTTCATGTTGCTCACAGCTCCTCCCTGGATCATGTGGACCAGAAGATCCTGGAGGCTAAGTGAGGCACACACATGAGCACACACACACACGAGCACACACACTAACACACACATGAGCACACACACACACACGAGCACACACACAGAAACACACAGAATGTTGTGTCAGACTGAAACAGAGAGATAACTCCAGTCTGTGTCCTCCCTTCAGGAACTCCTTATCAGACGTGACGGCGTGTCTGAGGGAGCGTCTGGTCCGCTGGCAGCACATCGAGCGTCTGTGTGGGTTCAGCATCATCAGGAACGCCGGCCTGGCCAGCCTCACTGCCACTCTCTATGTGGATGCTACCCTGATCAGGTCCAGAGTGTCTGTGCAGAACTACTCCTGCCACAGCTCAGTGGAGGACCTTCCAGAAGACTCCTCACCTATCCAGCCTCAGATACCTGGTAGAGAAGTAGTGCTGTTGGTGGAGGATGATGGTGTTTGGGAGGAGGATGGTGTTGGGGAGGATGATGGTGTTGGGGAGGATGATGGTGTTGGGGAGGATGATGGTGTTTGGGAGGAGGATGGTGTTGGGGAGGATGATGGTGTTGGGGAGGATGATGGTGTTTGGGAGGAGGATGGTGTTGGGGAGGATGATGGTGTTGGGGAGGATGATGGTGTTGGGGAGGATGAGGGTGTTGGGGAGGATGATGGTGTTGGTGGAGGATGATGGTGTTGGGGAGGATGTTGGTGTTGGTGGAGGATGATGGTGTTGGGGAGGATGATGGTGTTGGGGAGGATGATGGTGTTGGTGGAGGATGATGGTGTTGGGGAGGATGATGGTGTTGGTGGAGGATGATGGTGTTGGTGGAGGATGATGGTGTTGGGGAGGATGATGGTGTTGGGGAGGATGATGGTGTTGGGGAGGATGATGGTGTTGGGGAGGATGATGATGGTGTTGGTGGAGGATGATGGTGTTGGGGAGGATGATGGTGTTGGTGGAGGATGATGGTGTTGGGGAGGATGATGGTGTTGGGGAGGATGATGGTGTTGGGGAGGATGATGGTGTTGGGGAGGATGGTGGTGTTGGGGAGGATGATGGTGTTGGGGAGGATGGTGGTGTTGGGGAGGATGATGGTGTTGGGGAGGATGATGATGGTGGTGGAGGTGGTGATGAGGACCGTTCATATTATAGTTCAGTATTTGAACAAAGTTTAGCCACTGACACTTGACCCCTGTCTACTTTAGTTCCTCCAATCAAACGCTCCCCTCGAAGCCTTGGTTCTACTCTGTGTCGATCTCGCTGCTCCAGTCTCATCTCCCAGACCTCCATGATGTCATCAGACCCTGACCTGCTACTGGCCAATCACAGCCCGCTCCCCTGCTGCGAGGAGGAGGAGGTCACTGAACTGACAAGGTCTCAGCTGAGACAGTACGTCATTGGCTGGCATCTCCACTCCTTAGGATTGTAACGTTTGATTGGATACTCGTTGTTGTGTGACACTGAAATGGAATGTCAAACGTTCTCTTTTTGTTCTTCATTGCGCAATTTTTTTTCTGTTCACTGGTCTTTCCCTCTGGTTTTCATTCCTCTGTTTCTCTCACCTCTGACCTCCTGTTATCCCTCTGTTCTACAGAGAGCCTCGGGAAGGGTTCCCAGACACAGACTTCATGACTGTTGGCAGGATGTTCCCCAGTGTCTCTGTTGATCCTCCCAAGATCTACCGTGACGAGGCAGACATGTTCGATGATGCCCCTGTGAGGAAGACCTCCAGAGAGGAAGCGGAACCTTGCGTGGATCCTCCCATCTCCATGTCCTCCAGAGAGGAAGTTGGAGCTGTCGGAAAGATGCAGAGAGACAAGATGGAGTTCACAGCAGACACGGACTCCCTGAAGATGTCCAAGGACAAGCTGGAGTCCACCGCAGACCTCCTGTCCAAGAAAACCTTTAGAGATGCGTTTGAGGTTCCTGTAGAATCCACAAACACAAAGATGCTCAGAGAAGAACGAGAACCTTCCACCAGGATGGGGAGCAAGAAGTTCTCCAGAGAGATCATGGGAGGATCCATGGACAGCTGGCTGCAGCAGGAGGACGGATCACCTGACGCCCCCTTCGGAAGGATCTCCAGAGAATCTATGGGGGTTTCCATGGATACAGGCTTTAGGAAGTTAATAAGGGACGAAGATGTGTCTTCAGATTCCTCCATGAGAGTCATGGCCAAGGATAAAATGATGGAGCCTAACAGCATCCCAAAGAGAAAGACTTCCAGAGAGGTACTTGAGTTTTCAACTGAGTCACTTTCAAGGAAAATGCTTCCAAGGGACAAGATGGAAATCCTTATAGACACGTCTTCTCATCTGCTGTCCAGAGAGATGCCAGACTTCTGCATGGACTCCTCTGCTGCTAGGAAGATTTCCAGAGATGAGCTGGACATGTCTGTTAGCTCGCATCGCAGGAGGGTTCTCAGAGACATGGCTGACAGCTCTGTGGACACGTCTTCTGGGAGGATGTCCAGGGATAGGGTGGACGTTGTCCTGGAGACGCCCAAACCCAGATTTTCAAGGGAGGAGTTTGTGGTTCAGGAGTCAGGATCCTTACCTGAGCGGATGATGCAGCCTGACCTGACCTTGAACTCTGCGTCATCATGGAAGCTGCCCTCCGAACCTTTGAGCCGGCTTGTATATGACGGAATCCTGGAGCAAAGCGTTTCCATGCCAACCGCCACGACCGCAACCAGCGCAGATGAGCTCATCGCCACGGGTTCGATCTGGACAGAAAACCTGCCAGCAGAAGAGGAAGTCTTGACAACATTAGGTGCTGCTGACACCCCTCGCAAACCCTCGCCCTCCGGGAGGGGAGACAAGAACAAAGAGAAGGACAAGGAGAAGGAGAAGGAGAAGGAGAAGGAGAAGGAGAAGGAGAAGGAGAAGGAGAAGGAGAAGGAGAAGGAGAAGGAGAAGGGGAAGAAGACGTCCAAATTGAAGAATCTGTTCAAGAAGAAAAAGGATTCTACCTCTGACCGCCCACCTCAAGGAGGCCTTCAGAAGCTCTGACCCCTGACCTCTGACCATCTCTGCCCTTCATTTAAACAGGAAGGGTTTGGATTGCCACTTCCTGTCTGAGAGAGACTTGCGGGAGAAAGAATCATTTTGGAGAGCATAACAACATCTTAATCCTTTAATATGTGTTGTCAGGATATTTCGTTCTGACACTCAAAGTTTCACTGATTGCTTTTAGATTTCTTTTCAGTAATTGTTTTTATATAATATTGATATATTTTAGTCTTTGTGATGAAGTCTTAAGCAGAAGGAAGATTGATGGTATTTTTCAGCTTGTTGTGCTTCACATTGTTTACATTAAGTAGACTGAACGTTTCCCTGTTCTAATTTATTTCTGTTTTACTGTTTAATGCTAACAGCAGATTCTGGAAGTGAAGTTTTAAGTATTTAAGGTTTCACCAATTTTGAATTGTTTTTGGAATGTTTGGGATTGTATTTATTCTTAAAAGCTGCACCAATCTTTACCAAAAGGAGATTCTTAAAAATATGTTTGCAAAAAGATGAACTTAATTAGTGTAACATTTTCTTTAGCACTATTTGTTTATTTTAAAGGAAAAGTCATTGCTGTTGGTTACATCAGCAGTTTATTTCAAATCTGATTTACGTTGAATTGTTAAGTTATTTGATTTGATCTCATAAATGTCCTTGTTCTGATATATAGTATATTACATTTTTTGTTGAGTATTTTGACACTGGTTTCTCTCAAAAGTCCTGGAAAGAAAAGAAAATGCACTGTTTTATTAATTGATTTGGGAGTCAGTTCATCTTGTATTGTGACTTGTTGGCATACTGATGAATTCATAGTGAAATAAATGTTGACATTTACCCTCGGTGTGTAGTGTGGGGTTGTTATTCTTACAACCCTATGTGCACACGTAGGCAGGAATTTTTTTAAACTGAAACATTTCCCTTCGTTTGTACTCATCGTTTACACGCAAAAGGTGAATTCTCCTCTGAAAACAAATCTTTCTAAAAACTCCGGCTAAAGCGGAGATTCTGGAAAACTGCGGATTTGCGTTTGCGTGTAAACTGAGAAAACAGAGTTTTCGGCAGCTGATGCCCCGAAATGAGGATTCTGATTGGCTTGCAGAGCGCCTAGACCAGACCGCCCAAGCTTGGCGTAGTTATGATGGCGCTAGATTGTGTATTTATGTGGGTTCATGTAAACGAAAACTTTTTGGAAAACGGAGGGAGGGAAATATTCGTTTCTCAAAATACCCGGCTACGTGTGCACATAGGGCAAGTCTAAGGACTCCAACACACCTGATTCAAATGAAGGGTCGTAAGCAGGCTTCTGCAAGCTGGATAACAAGCCAGTCATTAGAAACAGGTGTGTTGGAGCAGGGAAACATCTAGATTGTAGAACATGGAGGACAGGTGTTCCCTGAGGACCAGAGTGGACAAACACAGCTTTAGAATACTAGTTAAATGCTTTAATCTGGCTGTTACAGAAAAGAATCACCTCAAAATACAATTTATACAAATCAGCAAATGAAGAGAAGAGAGCAACAGATAAATGTTTAGTTCAGTTTGTGGACAGTCTGGCCTGTTTATGTCTTAAACACTGTCAGACGCTATCAGGATCACTTCTAATACTGGAGTATCAGTGAACATCCCTGATGCTGCTGTGGATGAACACAAGTCAATCCTGCATCAACGAGCCAATGGGAAAAGGTCTGTCATGGTTTATTATCTCTCACTTTGATAGTTTCTTAGAGAACCACTTCATGTGGTTCAAATCACTTTGAACGTGTTCATTATCACAAGCTGCTGGTCTCTTGCTCCTGAGTTCAGGAGGGGTTAGATTGTTTCAACCTAAGGTCAATCAAAAAACAATAGGAAAAACAGTCGAGTTCTGCAGGTGTTCCCAACCCCAATACCTTCCTGTGTTGCTGTGTGTCCTGGTCTGTCCTGACTCTCTGCTCTCCTGTATCCTTCTGATCTCTTAGCTGTGTGTCCTGGTCTGTCCTGACTCTCTGCTCCCTGTATCCTTCTGATCTCTTAGCTGTGTGTCCTGGTCTGTCCTGACTCTCTGCTCTCCTGTATCCTTCTGATCTCTTAGCTGTGTCCTGGTCTGTCCTGACTCTCTGCTCTCCTGTATCCTTCTGATCTCTTAGCTGTGTGTCCTGGTCTGTCCTGACTCTCTGCTCCCTGTATCCTTCTGATCTCTTAGCTGTGTGTCCTGGTCTGTCCTGACTCTCTGCTCTCCTGTATCCTTCTGATCTCTTAGCTGTGTGTCCTGGTCTGTCCTGACTCTCTGCTCTCCTGTATCCTTCTGATCTCTTAGCTGTGTGTCCTGGTCTGTCCTGACTCTCTGCTCTCCTGTATCCTTCTGATCTCTTAGCTGTGTGTCCTGGTCTGTCCTGACTCTCTGCTCTCCTGTATCCTTCTGATCTCTTAGCTGTGTGTCCTGGTCTGTCCTGACTCTCTGCTCCCTGTATCCTTCTGATCTCTTAGCTGTGTGTCCTGGTCTGTCCTGACTCTCTGCTCTCCTGTATCCTTCTGATCTCTTAGCTGTGTGTCCTGGTCTGTCCTGACTCTCTGCTCTCCTGTATCCTTCTGATCTCTTAGCTGTGTGTCCTGGTCTGTCCTGACTCTCTGCTCCCTGTATCCTTCTGATCTCTTAGCTGTGTGTCCTGGTCTGTCCTGACTCTCTGCTCTCCTGTATCCTTCAACACTTCATCACAACAACAGAATTAACATCACAACATTTTACAATTTATAATAAATGTTAAAGACAGAACAAGTCATTCGTTTCCAGTCATCAGTAAAAGTACAAATGGTTTCCTAGCATTAAACGAATAATCGAGAATAATTCATATGAATACAGTATTCACAAATAGGTCAACTTGTTTCGGCCTAAAAATAACTGATTAAACTTCAGAAAAACTGAAAACCCTTTGGAGAACAATGTCCCCTCCTCCAGCCTGCCGATCTATCTATCCATCTATATATCTATCTATCTATCCATCTATATATCTATATATCTATCTATCTATCTATCTATATATCTATCCATCTATATATCTATATATCTATCCATCTATATATCTATATATCTATCCATCTATATATCTATCTATCTATCTATCCATCTATATATCTATCTATCTATCTATCTATCCATCTATGTATCTATATATCTATCTATCCATCTATATATCTATCTATCTATCTATCTATATATCTATCCATCTATATATCTATATATCTATCTATCCATCTATATATCTATCTATCCATCTATCTATCTATCTATCCATCTATATATCTATCTATGTATCTATATATCTATCTATCCATCTATCTATCTATCTATATATCTATCTATCCATCTATCTATCTATATATCTATCTACCTATCTATCTATCTATCTATATATCTATATTTCTATCTATCCATCTATCTATCTATCCATCTATCTATCCATCTATCTATCTATCTATCCATCTATCCATCTATCTATATATCTATCCATCTATCTATCCATCTATCTATCCATCTATCTATCCATCTATCTATCTATCTATCCATCTATCCATCTATCTATATATCTATCCATCTATCTATCCATCTATCTATCTATCTATCTATCCATCTATATATATATCTATCTATCTATCTATCCATCTATCCATCTATATATCTGCCTGTATGGAGCTGCTGGTATAGAGAGCTCACAGTCTTCCTCCTCCAGGTCTGACAGGATGATGATGATGATGATGATGATGATGATGATGTCAGACCTCTGTCCTCAGTTGTCTTCTGTCCCTTGTGAGTTTCCATGGCAGCGGTTCTTCCTCATTGGGGTCAAAGGTCATTCAGTACAGAACCTTGACCTCGTCTTGTGATTTGGAACTGTGGTTGTTTTTTTAATTTTGGGCACAACAATTGTGGAAAAAAACATCTTGGTAGAAGAGAAACCTGTGTTTTTGTGCAGGTGAGCGTGTGAGTGTGTGAGCGAGTGTGTGTGTGAGCGTGTGAGTGTGTGAGCGTGTGAGCGAGTGTGTGAGTGTGTGTGTTTGTGTGTGTGTGTGTGTGTGTGTGTGTGCTACTCTGAGAGCCAGGCTGGTTCCAGAGAATCAGAATGGGGGTTTATTCGCTATGCAAGATAAACAAACATAGAATTTACTTTGGCAGGAATGAGCAAACATAGAACATAAATGTGGCCTACTAATAAAATGAAAATGAATACAATGTAAAGATACACTGCAGATATGATACATATAGACAAGGAATACAAATGTTACAAATAATATTTGTAATATGATTTGTATTATTTGTAACATTTGTATTCCTTGTCTATATGTATCATATCTGCAGAGCTGAGCTGTTTGCAGTGTGAGGCTGTGGTTTCAGTCTTTCCCCTCCTTCCTTCATGTGAGGTTGTGTTTCCCCTCCTTCCTTCATGTGAGGTTGTGTTTCCCCTCCTTCCTTCATGTGAGGTTGTGTTTCCCCCCCTTCCTTCATGTGAGGTTGTGTTTCCCCTCCTTCCTTCATGTGAGGTTGTGTTTCCCCTCCTTCCTTCATGTGAGGTTGTGTTTCCCCCCCTTCCTTCATGTGAGGTTGTGTTTCCCCTCCTTCCATCATGTGAGGTTGTGTTTCCCCTCCTTCCTTCACACTGGTGCAGAGATGTTACCTGCATCTTTAGCTGGAACCTGACGAGAGAGAGTGAAATGTTGTTTCTGCACATCTGTGGACATACCTGCATCTGAATCCATTGCATGTGTGTGGATGTACATTATGTATGTATGTGGGTGTGAGTGTGTGTGTGGGTGTGTG
>CM059329.1:303172-333827 GCA_030340685.1 Protosalanx chinensis
ACCAGCGAGGAAGGCCTAGAGTGAAGCTTGCATGTTGGCCCCTCCCCCTTGGCTGTAACCCCGCCCCCAGCCTACCCCCAGCTGGGCTGTGATGCGTGTTATGAGTAGCCAGTCCCCGACCAATGAGAGAGAGGGCTGCAGCAGTGAAGGTACCACAAGTGCCTCCACGACCTCTGACCCCACCTCACCTATGTCTGGACTCAGCCCCTCCGACACACCCCTCTCCCCCCGCAATGAAGCCCCGCCTCCCCCTCCCCTCCCGCCACCTTTCCCTGGGGTCCCGCCCCCTCTGCCCAACTCCCTGTCCAATCACGGCCCCAGGAAGAAACGGCGTGTGCGTAGCTTCTTCTGGAAGCCAATCCCTGAGGAGAAGGTGCGGGGCAAGCCCAACATCTGGACCATGGCTGTGCGGCAGCAGCAGTACCAGATCGACGTGCGCTCCGTGGAAGAGCTGTTCGGTCAGCAGGAGGAGGCAGGGGCGAGGCTGGGCGACGCCCCGGACCCTGGAGCCTCAGCCCGCATCGCACGCTCTCGCTCCTTCAAGGAAATCAGCAAGGACGAGGTGAGTGACACGGCAACCCAGGGGCTGATGGGAACACGGAGGACTTCCTGCACACGACAGATCTCTGAGTTTACAGGATATCCTGTTCATCCACTGCTGTTCATATAAAGTCACAACAACAGTCTGCTTTTCTATTCCAGGAATATAGACTAAACCTGTAGTTATTCACATTCAACTATATTACATAACTGCATTAGCTGTGTGTAGGTATTGATCTGTGGTTGTGTGTCAGATCACGTCCAAGACAACCCTGACAATCAGTCCTGTGAAGTGATCCTTTAGTGAGGAGGACGACACGCAGGAGGACTTCCCAGCATCCTCTATGTTTCTCACGATCAGTAACCATACGTGACGGAACCATTGTTAGCACGTCTACCCCCCCCCCCTCATCCTGTCCTTGGAGACTCTAAATATAGCTGCGGCGCACATGCTGGTGCTTCTGATACTATGGCTACAGGAACAATAATGATGTTTACCAGAACCATGTCTGGAGAGCTCTGTAACCATGCTCTGTAATAAAGCTGGTACCTGGTATATAATGCCTGCTGCCATAGCAACAGGTACATTACATTTCTCACCTCCCATAATGTTTTGTTGTTAGTGACTCCATCTCATGTTAAGTAGATGTTGCTTGAATTTAAAATTTTAAATATAATTGTTTATGTTTGCCACCAATCAGTGACCCTGCTACAGTTTGCTTAACACACACACACACACACACTCACGCAAACACACACACACACTCACACACTGATTCACTCATCCTACACTAGACTGTTAACAGACCCCCTGTGATACTTAACCCTCTAATCAGGCTCACAGGTGTCCTGCTGGAGGACTGAGAGTGCAGCTTGTTCACCTGTGAAGGCAGAGCTGCCATGATAGTGTACAAGGCTGGTGTGCAGCACACCTGTGAACCCCTATAGAGTCACCAGGTGGAATAACAGAACCCCTATAGAGTCACCAGGTGGAATAACAGACCCCCTATAGAGTCACCAGGTGGAATAACAGACCCTCTATAGTGTCACCAGGTGGAATAACAGACCCCCTATAGTGTCACCAGGTGGAATAACAGACCCCCTATAGAGTCACCAGGTGGAATAACAGACCCCCTATAGTGTCACCAGGTGGAATAACAGAACCCCTATAGAGTCACCAGGTGGAATAACAGAACCCCTATAGAGTCACCAGGTGGAATAACAGACCCCCCTATAGAGTCACCAGGTGGAATAACAGACCCCCTATAGTGTCACCAGGTGGAATAACAGACCCTCTATAGTGTCACCAGGTGGAATAACAGACCCCCTATAGTGTCACCAGGTGGAATAACAGACCCCCTATAGTGTCACCAGGTGGAATAACAGACCCCCTATAGTGTCACCAGGTGGAATAACAGAACCCCTATAGTGTCACCAGGTGGAATAACAGACCCCCTATAGTGTCACCAGGTGGAATAACAGACCCTCTATAGTGTCACCAGGTGGAATAACAGACCCCCTATAGTGTCACCAGGTGGAATAACAGACCCTCTATAGTGTCACCAGGTGGAATAACAGACCCCCTATAGAGTCACCAGGTGGAATAACAGACCCCCTATAGTGTCACCAGGTGGAATAACAGACCCCCTATAGAGTCACCAGGTGGAATAACAGACCCCCTATAGTGTCACCAGGTGGAATAACAGAGCCCCTATAGTGTCACCAGGTGGAATAACAGACCCCCTATAGTGTCACCAGGTGGAATAACAGACCCTCTATAGTGTCACCAGGTGGAATAACAGACCCCCTATAGTGTCACCAGGTGGAATAACAGACCCTCTATAGTGTCACCAGGTGGAATAACAGACCCCCTATAGAGTCACCAGGTGGAATAACAGACCCCCTATAGTGTCACCAGGTGGAATAACAGAGCCCCTATAGTGTCACCAGGTGGAATAACAGACCCCCTATAGTGTCACCAGGTGGAATAACAGACCCTCTATAGTGTCACCAGGTGGAATAACAGACCCCCTATAGTGTCACCAGGTGGAATAACAGAACCCCTATAGTGTCACCAGGTGGAATAACAGAACCCCTATAGTGTCACCAGGTGGAATAACAGACCCCCTATAGTGTCACCAGGTGGAATAACAGACCCCCTATAGTGTCACCAGGTGGAATAACAGAACCCCTATAGTGTCATCAGGTGGAATAACAGACCCTCTATAGTGTCACCAGGTGGAATAACAGACCCCCTATAGTGTCACCGGGTGGAATAACAGACCCCCTATAGTGTCACCAGGTGGAATAACAGATCCCCTATAGTGTCACCAGGTGGAATAACAGACCCCCTATAGTGTCACCAAGTGGAATAACAGACCCCCTATAGTGTCACCAGGTGGAATAACAGAACCCCTATAGTGTCACCAGGTGGAATAACAGACCCCCTATAGTGTCACCAGGTGGAATAACAGAACCCCTATAGTGTCACCAGGTGGAATAACAGACCCCCTATAGTGTCACCAGGTGGAATAACAGAACCCCCTATAGTGTCACCAGGTGGAATAACAGACCCCCTATAGTGTCACCAGGTGGAATAACAGACCCCCTATAGTGTCACCAGGTGGAATAACAGACCCTCTATAGTGTCACCAGGTGGAATAACAGACCCTCTATAGTGTCACCAGGTGGAATAACAGAACCCCTATAGTATCACCAGGTGGAATAACAGAACCCCTATAGTGTCACCAGGTGGAATAACAGACCCCCTATAGTGTCAACAGGTGTATGGCCACTCTTAAGTGCACAAACCTGTTTGTTTTTAATGAGAGGATTTCATGACTGGAGGTTTAGAAACATAATAACTGAGGAGAATAACACACTCACAGAATAACACACTCACAGAATAACACACTCACAGAATAACACACTCACAGAATAACACACTCACAGAATAACACACTCACAGAATAACACACTCACAGAATAACACACTCACAGAATAACACACTCACAGAATAACACACTCACAGAATAACACACTCACAGAATAACACACTCACAGAATAACACACTCACAGAATAACACACTCACAGAATAACACACTCACAGAATAACACACTCACAGAATAACACTCACAGAATAACACACTCACAGAATAACACACTCACAGAATAACACACTCACAGAATAACACACTCACAGAATAACACACTCACAGATGCAGCAGTCATGTTCTAAATCACCAGTTTGACTGAGCTTCATTGAAGTAGCAAACCAGCTATAAATCCCAGTCTGTATATAAAACATCAACTCTATGCTGAGTCATCTTTCTGTCCTTACAGATCAGCATTCTGGACTCCAAGAGGGGAATGAACGTGGGCATTTTCCTCAAACAGTTCAAGAAGTAAGTGTGTGTCGGCAGTGTGTGTGTGTAACGATGTGTGTGTGAGACCAGCGTGTGTAATAATGTGTGTGTGAGACCAGGGTGTGTAATGATGTGTGTGTGAGACCAGCGTGTGTGTAACGATGTGTGTGTGAGACCAGTGTGTGTGTAACGATGTGTGTGTGAGACCAGCGTGTGTGTAACGATGTGTGTGTGAGACCAGTGTGTGTGTAACGATGTGTGTGTGAGACCAGTGTGTGTAATGATGTGTGTGTGAGACCAGGGTGTGTGTAACGATGTGTGTGTGAGACCAGTGTGTGTGTAACGATGTGTGTGTGAGACCAGCGTGTGTGTAACGATGTGTGTGTGAGACCAGTGTGTGTGTAACGATGTGTGTGTGAGACCAGTGTGTGTAATGATGTGTGTGTGAGACCAGGGTGTGTGTAACGATGTGTGTGTGTGAGACCAGGGTGTGTGTAACGATGTGTGTGTGAGACCAGTGTGTGTAATAATGTGTGTGTGAGACCAGGGTGTGTAACGATGTGTGTGTGAGACCAGTGTGTGTGTAACGATGTGTGTGTGAGACCAGCGTGTGTGTAACGATGTGTGTGTGAGACCAGGGTGTGTGTAACGATGTGTGTGTGAGACCAGTGTGTGTAATGATGTGTGTGTGAGACCAGGGTGTGTGTAACGATGTGTGTGTGTGAGACCAGGGTGTGTGTAACGATGTGTGTGTGAGACCAGTGTGTGTAATAATGTGTGTGTGAGACCAGGGTGTGTAACGATGTGTGTGTGAGACCAGCGTGTGTGTAATGATGTGTGTGTGAGACCAGCGTGTGTGTAATGATGTGTGTGTGAGACCAGCATGTGTGTAAGGCTGCTGGTATCTCTGAGGGAGGGATGTGTGTGTGTCCTGGTGTGTGTGTGTCCTGGTGTGTGTGTGTCCTGGTGTGTGTGTGTGTCCTGGTGTGTGTGTGTCCTGGTGTGTGTGTGTCCTGGTGTGTGTGTGTGTTCTGGTGTTTGTGTGTCCTGGTGTGTGTGTTTCCTGGTGTGTGTGTGTCCTGGTGTGTGTGTGTCCTGGTGTGTGTGTGTGCTGGTGTGTGTGCGTGTCCTGGTGTGTGTGTGTCCTGGTGTCTGTGAGGGAGGGATGTGTGTGTGTCCTGGTGTGTGTGTGTCCTGGTGTCTCTGAGGGAGGGATGTGTGTGTGTCCTGGTGTGTGTGTGTGTCCTGGTGTCTCTGAGGGAGGGATGTGTGTGTGTCCTGGTGTGTGTGTGTCCTGGTGTCTCTGAGGAGGGATGTGTGTGTGTCCTGGTGTGTGGAACCCAATGCGAGTGTGTGGCGAGTGCTGACCTACCAGGTACCTGTGTAAAGCGAGGTCACATGACCTGGGAGGGCTGGGAGGTTAAGGTGGGTGTGCGAACAGGAAAGCTTTCAAAGAACACAGATGTTCTCAACAGTGAGGGGCCACAGATGTTTTAGGTGGTTCTCAACAGTGAGGGGCCACAGATGTTCTAGGTGGTTCTCAACAGTGAGGGGCCACAGATGTTCTAGGTGGTTCTCAACAGTGAGGGGCCACAGATGTTCTAGGTGGTTCTCAACAGTGAGGGGCCACAGATGTTCTAGGTGGTTCTCAACAGTGAGGGGCCTCACAGCACCATGAGCTGAAGCGCTTCATTAGACACGTCAGTATCTGACACGTGGTGTTTTCCTCTTAAAGGCTTAGATGGGGGAGGGCAGGGGGGGGAGTGAGAGAGATGGAAGGGAGGGGAGGAGTGAGAAAAATGGAGGGGTGAGAGAGTTGGGGGGAGTGAGAGAGATGGGGGGAGGGAGAGAGATGGGGGGAGGGGTGTGGAGTGAGAGAGATGGAGGAGGGAGGGGTGTGGAGTGAGAGAGATGGGGGGAGGGAGGGGTGTGGAGTGAGAGAGATGGGGGGAGGGAGGGGTGTGGAGGGGTTTTGAAGTTGCTTATTTCCATACTAGCTTTACCAGCTGATCTCATACAATGTTTGCATGACTTGCATGATTTCCATTTATTTGAATTTAGACCAAAACCGGGAACATGAACATGTGCATCCTGATAGTGTTTATAAATGCTGTTCACAAACTATATACTATATCTGTCTATCTTATGTCAACCTGAGAGTCACATTATCAGCGTGTCATTAACTTCCTTATAGCTGTACTAGTGATTTCAGTCTTATTATACCCAGCAGTCTTATTATACCCAGCAGTCTTTATTATACCCAGCAGTCTTATTATACCCAGCAGTCTATATTATACCCAGCAGTCTTATTATACCCAGCAGTCTTTATTATACCCAGCAGTCTTATGATACCCAGCAGTCTTTATTATACCCAGCAGTCTTTATTATACCCAGCAGTTTTTATTATACCCAGCAGTCTTATTATACCCAGCAGTCTTATTATACCCAGCAGTCTTTATTATACCCAGCAGTCTTATTATACCCAGCAGTCTTATTATACCCAGCAGTCTTTATTATACCCAGCAGTCTTTATTATACCCAGCAGTCTCAAACAGGAAAACATTTGACCATTTTGTTTCTCCTTCTTGCCAATACATCCACATTGAGCCATTCAGCTCCCACAGTAGAGCAGCCATGTGACAAAGCTGGAGTTATGACCCTGTACAGAGAGCCAGAGAGGGAGAGAGGAGTCCTACTGTAACAGGACAGGTGCTCTAACCCTCTGGAGTCCCACTGTAACAGGACAGGTGCTCTAACCCTCTGGAGTCCCACTGTAACAGGACAGGTGCTCTAACCCTCTGGAGTCCCACTGTAACAGGACAGGTGCTCTAACCCTCTGGAGTCCTACTGTAACAGGACAGGTGCTCTAACCCTCTGGAGTCCCACTGTAACAGGACAGGTGCTCTAACCCTCTGGAGTCCCACTGTAACAGGACAGGTGCTCTAACCCTCTGGAGTCCCACTGTAACAGGACAGGTGCTCTAACCCTCTGGAGTCCCACTGTAACAGGACAGGTGCTCTAACCCTCTGGAGTCCCACTGTAACAGGACAGGTGCTCTAACCCTCTGGAGTCCCACTGTAACAGGACAGGTGCTCTAACCCTCTGGAGTCCCACTGTAACAGGACAGGTGCTCTAACCCTCTGGAGTCCCACTGTAACAGGACAGGTGCTCTAACCCTCTGGAGTCCCACTGTAACAGGACAGGTGCTCTAACCCTCTGGAGTCCCACTGTAACAGGACAGGTGCTCTAACCCTCTGGCCCATGACCCTCCTCCTGTGTGTTCTTGCTCCAGGTCCAACCACTCCATCGTAGAGGACATCCGTCATGGGAACGGCAAACTGTACGGTGCTGAGCTGCTGAAAGACCTGCTCAAGTTCCTGCCTGAGCCAGAGGAGGTGTGTGTGTCTGTGTCTGTGTGTGTGTGTCTGTGTGTGTGTGTGTGTCTGTGTGTGTGTGTCTGTGTGTGTGTGTCTGTGTGTGTGGGTCTGTGTGTGTGTGTGTCTGTGTGTGTGTGTCTGTGTGTGTGTGTCTGTGTGTCTGTGTGTGTGTCTGTGTGTGTGTGTCTGTGTGTGTGTGTGTGTGTCTGTGTCTGTGTGTGTGTCTGTGTCTCTGTGTGTGTGTGTCTGTGTGTCTGTGTGTGTGTCTGTGTGTCTGTGTGTCTGTGTGTGTGTCTGTGTGTGTGTGTGTGTGTGTCTGTGTGTGTGTGTGTGTCTGTGTGTGTGTCTGTGTGTGTGTGTGTGTGTCTGTGTGTGTGTGTGTGTGTCTGTGTGTGTGTGTGTGTGTGTCTGTGTGTGTGTGTGTGTCTGTGTGTGTGTGTGTGTGTGTGTGTGTCTGTGTGTGTGTGTCTGTGTGTGTGTGTCTGTGTGTGTGTCTGTGTGTGTGTCTGTGTGTTTCTCTGTGTGTGTGTCTGTGTGTGTGTGTCTGTGTGTGTGTGTCTGTGTGTGTGTGTCTGTGTGTGTTTGTGTGAGTGCACACTGAGAACACTCTGTACCATCCTCTACTCTGCACTAGAGCTGATCATTAAAAGCAGCATGACATCAGTGCCGTCTTTTCCCTCCACAGATTAAGAAACTGAAGGAGTTCAAGGGCGACTCCAGCAAGCTGACTCTAGCAGACTCTTTCATGTTCCTCCTGATCCAGGTACCACGGTAAGGCTAGTACTAGCACCCCTGTCCCCCTGTCCCCTGTCCCCCTGTCCCTCTGTACGCCTGTCCTCCTGTCCCCTCTGTCCCCTGCCCTCACACCCTGTCCCTCTGTCCCCTGTCCCTCTGTCTCCTGTCCCTCTGTACGCCTGTCCCCCTGTCCCCTGCCCTCACACCCTGTCCCTCTGTCCCCTGTCCCCCTGTCCCCTGCCCTCACACCCTGTCCCTCTGTCCCCTGCCCTCACACCCTGTCCCTCTGTCCCCTGCCCTCACACCCTGTCCCTCTGTCCCCTGCCCTCACACCCTGTCCCTCTGTCCCCTGTCCCCCTGTCCCCTGCCCTCACACCCTGTCTCTCTGTCCCCTGCCCTCACACCCTGTCCCTCTGTCCCCTGTCCCCCTGTCCCCTGCCCTCACACCCTGTCCCTCTGTCCCCTGTCCCCCTGTCCCCTGCCCTCCCTGCAGGTTTGAGGTGCGCATCGAGGCCATGGTCCTCCAGGAGGAGTTCTTCCCCTCCTGCGCCATGATGAGCCGAGGGATCGATGTCATCCGGGTGGCGACCAAAGGTAACGACACACCCCTGCTGAGCACACACACAGCTGCACACACACACTAGGACATCACACACAGATACACTAGGATATCACACACAGCTGCACACACACACACTAGGACATCACACACACACACACTAGGATATCACACACAGCTGCACACACACACACTAGGACATCACACACACACACACTAGGACATTACACACAGATACACACACACACACTAGGATATCACACACAGATACACACACACACACACTAGGACATTACACACAGATTCACACACACACTAGGATATCACACACAGACACACACATACACACACACACACACTAGGATATCACACACAGACACACACACACACACTAGGACATCACTCCCAGCCACATGCAGGCAGATGACCCAGATATCTGAGCCACTGGCTGTGTTGAACTGACCAGAGGCCTGTAACCTGAGTGGTGTGTGGGGGGTGTGGTGAGCGGTGTGGGGGGTGAGGGGTGAGGTGTGGGGGGTGAGGTGTGTGTGGAGACAGTGTCAGAGCAGAGACAGAAGACACAGAACAGGAAGATAGAGAACCTGTAAGTGTGCAGGATAGAACCAGGACGTGATGAATACAGATTGGACAGACGTGTCCATACTTACAGGATGTGGTGACTTCTGTACCTTAACAACTGAGAACGAGGTCATTCTTCTGGAGGGAAATGCTCCACCATGACTCCAGACACCACATAGCTGAGGACACAGCTCAACATCTGACTGCACTGGACATCAAATGCTGGATCGTTTCAGCAATGTTGCGCCTCCAGCATTGAATTAGAGGGCCTGGTTGTCAGTGTTGTCTACAAGGTGCCATTAAATGGCTGATTCACAGAGAACAGTAGTTAATTCCTTTTCCATTGGCAGTTGGCAGTAGATGTCATGAAGGGTGTGATGATGATGAAGAGTTGTTCTTCGAACGCTCTTATTGATTTTGTATTGATCCTCTTCTTCTGTCTCCTCCTCCTGCTCCTGCTCCTCCTCCTCCTCCTCCTCCTCCTCCTCCTCCTCCTCCTCCTCCTCCTGCTCCTCCTCACATCTATTCCCTTTCCTCGTCCTCCTTCTCTCCCCTCTCTGCTCCTTTCTTCTCCTCCTCTCCCCTCTCTCCTCCTCCTCCTCCCCCCTCTCCCCTCTCCCCTCTCCCCTCTCTCCTCCTCCTCCTTTCCCCTCTCTCCTTCCTCCTCCTCCTCCTCCTCCTCCTCCTCCTCCTCCTCCTCCTCCTCCTCCTCCTCCTCCTCCTCCTCCTCCTCCTCTCCCCTCCCTCCTTCCTCCTCCTGCTCCTCCTCCTCCTCTCCCCTCTCTCCTCTCTCCTCCTCCTCTCCCCTCTCTCCTCCTCCTCTCCCCTCTCCCCTCTCTCCTCTCTCCTCCTCCTCTCCCCTCTCTCCTCCTCCTCTCCCCTCTCCCCTCTCTCCTTCCTCCTCCTCCTCCTCCTCTCCCCTCTCCCCTCTCTCCTCTCTCCTCCTCCTCTCCCCTCTCTCCTCTCCTCTCCCCTCTCCCCTCTCTCCTTCCTCCTCCTCCTCCTCTCCCCTCTCTCCTTCCTCCTCCTCCTCCTCCTCCTCTCTCCTCTCTCCTTCCTCCTCCTCTCTCCTTCCTCCTCCTCCTCCTCTCCCCTCTCTCCTTCCTCCTCCTCCTCCTCTTCCTCTCTCCTCTGCTGCAGAGTTGATGACCTGTGAGGAACTTCATGCTATCCTTCACCTGGTCCTGCAGGCTGGAAACATCATGAACGCTGTGAGTAGACTGGGGGAGAGGCTGGGGGAGCGGCTGGGGCAGAGGCTGGGGGAGAGGCTAGGGGAGAGGCTGAGCAGAGGCTGGGGGAGAGGCTGGGGGAGAGGCTGGGGCAGAGGCTGGGGGAGAGGGGAGAGGCTGAGCAGAGCCTGGGGGAGAGGCTGGGGCAGAGGCTGGGGGAGAGGCTGGGGCAGAGGTTGAGCAGAGGCTGAGCAAAGCCTGAGCGGAGGCTGGGGCAGAGGCTGGGCCAGAGGCTGGGGGAAAGGCTGTGCAGAGGCTGAGCGGAGGCTGAGCAGAGGGTGAGCCGAGGCTGAGCAGGGGCTGGGGCAGAGGCTGAGCATTTTGCTAACATGGTTTTTGATGGTGGCATTGTTCTGTCCTGTGACAGGGTGGCTATGCTGGTAACGCTGTGGGCTTCAAGCTGTCATCTCTGCTGTCCTTGGCCGACACCAAAGCCAACAAGCCAGGCATGAACCTGCTGCATTTCGTGGCTCTGGTAAGTCATGGCTGGACACACACACCTGCATCACTGGGAGGATTTGGGGACAGAAAACCTACGTGAGAAAGTTGTCCGATTTTTCTGTCAACAGTAAGTTAGAGGTCACTGTAAACATTCACCTTCTCCTGTGTGAAGATCGCAGTTCAGATGAACACAAACATGAGGATCAGCGATGAATGTAGCTGCACTACAGAGAGTTCACTGCTACCTATGGATCCTAATTTGTCCAACAAGAAGCCCATTCTATAACCAGAGAATCCTGCTGATGTTTCATTCTGTAAAGCTCCTCTTCACACTTCCAAATGTAATGTCGACCTCTTCACCTCATCTAGGGGAACTTAAAACCAGAACCATCTATTTCCAGAACTGCCTTGTCAAACGTCTTGAAATTGGCCGCTACATTTTTTATGACTCTTAGCGAGCAGTGTCCAAAAGTCTGACATTTTGAATTTTGCAAGACGAATAAAAGAGGGAAGACGTTAGCAGAAAATCATGTGCTTCTCGCTGTAGTTTCATAACAAGGCAGAGCATCGCCACATACATCCTGCATAAGAAGCTATAAGATGTCTGATTGTACATACTTACATTCCACAAAAGTAAATAAATGAGTGAATATTTGAGCTTTTAGCGTTTTCTTTCCCTGGTTTTCTTTTGCTCAGGAGGCGCAGAAGAAGGATGAGAACTTGTTGAAGTTCCCAGAGAAGCTTCTGGATGTCCAGAGTGCTGCCAGGTGTGTTTCCTCTGACAGGACGATCCAGGGTTCATCTCTGATTCATGGCTGTACTGATGTTTTAATTTACTGTCTTTAGGAGGTATTCTCACCGAGAAGACATTTACAACTTCAGTTACCTCATTTACAAGCTTGAACTTCCTTATATCCTTTACGATAAGCTTCCATCAAATAAACACTACAGAATTCCTGTTTACACCTGAATAGAACAAGTATTGATACCAGAAGACCTCAAGTAAAAGTGGTTTGGTTTGGAAACACCACAGTTTAGCTTCAGATGCAGCTGTTCAGGATGTCTAGTGAGGAAAATAAGTATTTGAACACCCTGCTATTTTGCAAGTTCTCCCAAATCATGGGGGGGTCTGAAATTGTAATCGTAGGTGCATATCCACTGTGAGAACATCACAATATATTATTTTTTCACTATTTAATTGTAGGATACAGCTGCAAATAAGTGTTTGAACACCTGTCTATCAGCTAGAATTCTGACCCTCTAAGACCTGTTATTCTCAGTTTACACGCAAACGCAAATGCACAGTTTTCCAGAATCTCCGCTTTAGCCGGAGTTTTCAGAAAGATTCGTTTTCAGAAGAGAATTCTCCGTTTGCGTGTAAACGACAGGTACAAACGAAAGGAAATGTCTCCGTTTTCAAAAATACCCGGCTACGTGTGCACAGGGGGTTAGTCTGCCTTTAAAATGTCCACCTCCACTCCATTTATTATCCTAAATTAGATGCACCTGTTATACGTAATTAGCTGCATAAAGACACCTGTCCACCTCATACAATCAGTAAGAATCCAACTACTGTCCAAGACCAAAGAGCTGTCCAAAGACACTAGAGACAGAACTGTACACCTTCCACAGGGCTGGTTAGGGTTAGCACATGCAGTGTGTGGACAGATAGACATGCAGTGTGTGGACAGACAGACATGCAGTGTGTGGACAGATAGACATGCAGTGTGTGGACAGACAGACATGCAGTGTGTGGACAGACAGACATGCAGTGTGTGGACAGACAGACAGACATGCAGTGTGTGGACAGACAGACATGCAGTGTGTAGACAGACAGACAGACAGACATGCAGTGTGTAGACAGACAGACAGACATGCAGTGTGTAGACAGACAGACATGCAGTGTGTAGACAGACAGACATGCAGTGTGTGGACAGACAGACATGCAGTGTGTGGACAGACAGACAGACATGCAGTGTGTGGACAGACAGACATGCAGTGTGTGGACAGACAGACATGCAGTGTGTGTACAGACAGACAGACATGCAGTGTGTGGACAGACAGACATGCAGTGTGTGGACAGACAGACAGACATGCAGTGTGTGGATAGACAGACATGCAGTGTGTGGACAGACAGACAGACATGCAGTGTGTGGACAGACAGACAGACATGCAGTGTGTGGACAGACAGACAGACATGCAGTGTGTGGATAGACAGACATGCAGTGTGTGTACAGACAGACAGACATGCAGTGTGTGTACAGACAGACAGACATGCAGTGTGTGTACAGACAGACAGACATGCAGTGTGTGTACAGACAGACAGACATGCAGTGTGTGTACAGACAGACAGACATGCAGTGTGTGGACAGACAGACAGACATGCAGTGTGTGGACAGACAGACAGACATGCAGTGTGTGTACAGACAGACAGACATGCAGTGTGTGGACAGACAGACAGACATGCAGTGTGTGTAGGGGTGCACATTGGTGCAGCTTCCTCACAGATGTCAGACTTTGTCCTCAAGGTCATTTTCTCTGCAGGATAGTTTCTCTCCCAAAAGAGCCAGAGGATCAGAACCCCCCTCCCACCCTGCTACACTCCCCCCCCCCTCCCACCCTGCTACACTCCCCCCCTCCCACCCTGCTACACTCCCCCCTCCCACCCTGCTACACTCCCCCCCCCCTCCCACCCTGCTACACTCCTCCCCCCCTCCCACCCTGCTACACTCCCCCCCTCCCACCCTGCTACACTCCCCCCCCCCTCCCACCCTGCTACACTCCCCCCCCCCTCCCACCCTGCTACACTCCCCCCCCCTCCCACCCTGCTACACTCCCCCCACCCTGCTACACTCCCCCCCCCCTCCCACCCTGCTACACTCCCCCCCCCCTCCCACCCTGCTACACTCCCCCCCCTCCCACCCTGCTACACTCCCCCCCTCCCACCCTGCTACACTCCCCCCCTCCCACCCTGCTACACTCCCCCCCCCCCTCCCACCCTGCTACACTCCCCCCCCCTCCCACCCTGCTACACTCCCCCCCTCCCACCCTGCTACACTCCCCCCCCCCTCCCACCCTGCTACACCCCCCCCCTCCCACCCTGCTACACTCCCCCCCCCTCCCACCCTGCTACACTCCCCCCCCCCTCCCACCCTGCTACACTCCCCCCCTCCCACCCTGCTACACTCCCCCCCCCCTCCCACCCTGCTACACTCCCCCCCTCCCACCCTGCTACACTCCCCCCCCCCTCCCACCCTGCTACACTCCCCCCCCCCTCCCACCCTGCTACACTCCCCCCCCCCCTCCCACCCTGCTACACTCCCCCCCTCCCACCCTGATGCACTCCCCCCCCTCCCACCCTGCTGCACTCCCCCCCCTCCCACCCTGCTGCACTCCCCCCCCCTCCCACCCTGCTGCACTCCCCCCCCTCCCACCCTGCTACACTCCCCCCCTCCCACCCTGATGCACTCCCCCCCCCCTCCCACCCTGCTGCACTCCCCCCCCTCCCACCCTGCTACACTCCCCCCCCCTCCCACCCTGCTACACTCCCCCCCCCCTCCCACCCTGCTACACTCCCCCCCTCCCACCCTGCTGCACTCCCCCCCCTCCCACCCTGCTGCACTCCCCCCCCTCCCACCCTGCTACACTCCCCCCCCCCTCCCACCCTGCTACACTCCCCCCCCCTCCCACCCTGCTACACTCCCCCCCTCCCACCCTGCTGCACTCCCCCCCCCCTCCCACCCTGCTGCACTCCCCCCCCTCCCACCCTGCTGCACTCCCCCCCTCCCACCCTGCTGCACTCCCCCCCCTCCCACCCTGCTACACTCCCCCCCTCCCACCCTGCTACACTCCCCCCCTCCCACCCTGCTACACTCCCCCCCCCTCCCACCCTGCTACACTCCCCCCCTCCCACCCTGCTGCACTCCCCCCCCTCCCACCCTGCTGCACTCCCCCCCCTCCCACCCTGCTACACTCCCCCCCTCCCACCCTGCTACACTCCCCCCCCCCTCCCACCCTGCTACACTCCCCCCCCCCTCCCACCCTGCTGCACTCCCCCCCTCCCACCCTGCTACACTCCCCCCCCCCTCCCACCCTGCTGCACTCCCCCCCTCCCACCCTGCTACACTCCCCCCCCTCCCACCCTGCTACACTCCCCCCCCTCCCACCCTGCTACACTCCCCCCCCTCCCATCCTGCTGCACCTTCCTCCCCCCTCCCACCCTGCTACACTCCCCACCCCCCCATCCTGCTGCACCCCCCCTCTCACCCTGCTACACTCCCCCCCTCCCACCCTGCTGCACTCCCCACCCCCCCATCCTGCTGCACCCCCCCTCCCACCCTGCTACACTCCCCCCCTCCCACCCTGCTGCACTCCCCCCCTCCCACCCTGCTACACTCCCCCCCCCCTCCCACCCTGCTGCACTCCCCCCCCCCTCCCACCCTGCTGCACTCCCCCCCCTCCCACCCTGCTGCACTCCCCCCCCTCCCACCCTGCTGCACTCCCCCCCCCCCTCCCACCCTGCTGCACTCCCCCCCCCTCCCACCCTGCTACACTCCCCCCCTCCCACCCTGCTGCACTCCCCCCCCCTCCCACCCTGCTGCACCCCCCCCTCCCTTCCTCATTCCCTGTAAATCTGTTAACTCATTGTTCCACCTCACCTCTTTAGTAACAGGGACTGTTGGACAGTTCATTTACAGACCGACAGACTCACGCTTCACCCCCCAAAAAACAATTAAATCCATCTCATCTTTAGTCATTTGTTTAACTTTGTGTTCCAGTTGACCTTTAACCCCCTGTCTGCCCCGCCCCCGCAGGGTCTCGGTGGAGAACATAGAGTCAGAGTTCTCATCTCTGTACGTCCGGACCAGATCCCTGGAGGAGAAGATCCAGGAGGATCCTGAGCTCCTCCAGCAGCTGGATCCCTTCCTGCAGGTGAGAGCAGCAGGACTGGCAGGACCGGGGCACCAGGGGCACCAGGGGCAGGGGCACCAGGGGCACCAGGGGCACCAGGGGCACCAGGGGCAGGTTAAACCAGTGGTTCTCAACCCTGGTCCTTAGGGCTCCACTGTCCTGCATGTTTTAGATGTTTCCCCCCTTCCAACACACCTGGTTTAAATGAATTGTCATTATCAGGCTTCTGCTGAGCTTCATAGTGACTCATTCATTTGAATCAGGTGAGTTGGAGCAGGGAAACATTGAAAACATGCAGGACAGTGAAGCCCTGAGGACCAGGGTTGAGAACCACTGCGTTAAACCATTGAGTAATTTAGTCATTCTTAACCACCACTGATCGAGTGTCAAAAGTACAGGGGGTACTTTATGACATAACCAATGCACCTCCATGACAGCACCTTCAAAACACAGTTGCTAGTTATGGATATACAGATACAGAAGTATTGGTTTCTGTCTCATGTTGTCATGACATCTTGTGTTTGTGTGTCAGAGCGCCACACGCACGTTGCAGGACCTGAAGAGGTGCAGGCTGGACTTACGGAAAGAGGGCAGCGCACTCATAGACTTCTTCTGTGAAGACAAGGACACCTTCAAACTGGACGAGTGCTTTCGCATATTCCAGGACTTCTGCATGAAGTTCAAAAAGGCGGTCAAGGTGAGATTTTTTCCGTCGATACTTTCTCCTGCTTATTAATGGTTGTGTCTGATGCTTGCTGGAACTCAAACCAAGTCTTAAAATAATTGGAGAATAAAAAATATGAGCGTTGCCACATCTGTCCCTCTCTTCCAGGATAACCATGACCGGGAGCTGAAAGAGGTGGCCAGGCAGCGGCGCCTCAGGGAGCTGGAGGAGAAGCGCGTGGCCTGGGCTGGTGCCGACCAGAGTGCCGGATGCTTCGGTCGCAGCAGCAGTGAGAACGATGTGGACATGCTCACTAAGGAAGGTCTCCTGGACTTCCTCCAGCAGCGCTCCCAGAGCCCCCACAGCCCGCTCAGCCGCTCAGCCAGCGCACGCCGCCACCGACACACCATGTCCAGCATGGCTGACCGCCAGCTAAACAGCTACCTCGAGATCTTTGGAGGGACCGGTGCCCCCAACACCACCACCACGGAATACTCCAAGTTCAACAGCTTGCCACGCTCCAGCAGGACACCCCAGCGTCGGACCATGGCCTGGCTCGTCTCCCAGGATGACAACCGTGAGCTGGGCGCCGGGCGGCAGGTGACAGCGAGGTCTCCCCAGGCCGAGACAGAACCCATCAGCCCGCTGGCCCGCTTTTCCTCTGCTGGCTTCAACGAAAGCGAGGATTCGTACGTCAACAACAACTACACATCTCTGTCCGAGGGCAACTTCTCACCTCTCAATTGCAACGTCTTCCAGAAGCACCCAGTCACCAGTGTGACAACAGCAAACATGAACGTCAGTGTGGAGAAACACACACTTGTCACCGGCCTCCAATTGTTTGATCTACCCAGTCCCAACAGCAACAGCAAACAGATGAACTTAATCAACCAGGGTGACTGTCTGGTGACTGACCTGGAGAGGGAGGCCCCTCCTAAGACTCTGGATCTGAAGCCCTCGTCCTGTGACCCGAGCTTAGATGGAGACCCAGAGTGGGAGGCTGAGAGGGGAGCTGCTCAGCAGAAAGAAGAGGAGGACAGCAGCACTGTGTCCTCGACGACTTGCGACACGCCCCTCCCACTAGACACCTCTGTGTCCAATAAGAAGCCGGCGTTTTACATTGTAGACTGCACTGAGACAGACTGCTCGGTGGCTTTAGACTATTCTGAAGTCGAAAGTTCTTCTCTTGTGAGGGAAGGCCTCGTCCACGACATGAAAACCACTGACTGCAACAACAAATCAGAAAACATTCGAGACCTGAGCTCACTTTCCTCCAATTATGAGTCCACGTCCACCAACGAACAGTCAATTTCAACCAATGAGGTGTCAGCGTCTAAGCTGACGGACGAACACCCCGCCTCTGCCACACAGTCCTTTACTACAGAAGAGACAGACAGCTGTGACACAGCCGGGGCCAGACAGGTGGGGGGGAAACCAGCGAAGACCTCGGGTGTGAAACCATCAGGCACTAAGAACAAGGGTGTGTCCAAGTTATCTAAAAATAGCGGAGGACGAGCTGCCCGCACACTCACTGCCTCCGAGACCCAGGACATGCGCAAGGTGGTGCCCATCACCAAGCTGGCTCGATCGGGCAGCAACGTGAGGCGGACAGAGAGGCCACCGGGGCACGAGAGCAGCGAGCCGGGGCGCCCCCTCCGAGACCAGAGCACTCCAGCCAGGGGCCATGGTGAGAAGGCAAGCCGAACACGGCGACACTCCAGCCTGCCGCCCGAGGACTCTAAAAGTCCAAGAGGTGGAGGCTTGGCTTGTGGTCTGTCAAGATGGGCTCGTGACCCCACCCCACGCAAGCCCTCCTTCCACAAACCCAGTGCCAAGCCCATTAGGAATATCCCCAAGGCCCCCCACGAGGAGAAGATGTGCCGGTCTACTTTGAGAGCCCTGGCCCAGGCACAGAGTGTGGGAACCTCCACTGAACTCAGTGCCCCAGAGACCCCTGCTCACTGCCCCAAGACTACATCTGGCCTGCCCAGCTTTGCCCGCAACACTGTAGCCTCCTCCTCCAGGACAAAGGAGCTAGGTTCTGTTTCCACACCATCCACCCCCTCCAAAACCCTGTCCATCCTCGGCCGAACTGCCTCTCAAAGGCAGCCTTCCACCAAGACAGTTCCCCCTCCCACTGCGGGGGGGCAGCACCAGCCCAGGAAGGAGGAAAAACCTCAAGGCACCAATTTAGGAAGAGTGCAGAATGTCAGAGCGTCCAGCCGGAGCGCCCAGCGCAGTGACACGCCCCCTCCGCCACCCGCACACGAACGCACACGCAAGAGTAGCGTGTTCTCCGAAAGGTCCGTCCTATCAAGAGACTCTGCATCATCCTGCAGGACCCATAAACCCACCTGGAAATAGAACCAAAATTTGATCTGAGGTTATCTTAGAGGAAATTTGGTTCCCCGATTTCTTTACAGTACAATCTCCTGTCATAATGTATAGAGTAGAAAAACATATATCTTTCCTGGTTCAATGAGCAACCAAGCCATCTCACCTCAACTCCCCACTGATTTTTCCATGTTGCTGAACAAATGCAACGTCCTTACACTCTGTAGATAGAAGATAGATTATATTTTCAAAAGTCCCTATTTGTGTTTCTGTGCATTTTAAACAGGGAAGAGAACTGGCAAATGGCAAATCCCCCTCTTGCCCTCTTTGGTCCTTCCACAGAATGTTTGCCTACTTTGTGATCATCTCAGTTACGCTGTTCCTGATGAAACCTCACGTCAAAGTAGAAGAAAACACTACTGAACAACACATATGAACGCTGCTATTTTAGATTTGACCATTCTGAGTTTGGAGTCGTCTGTTCAGGGTTTCAAGCTTTGCAACGCTGCACTTATCTGTGTCTGTGACTTAGTAATCTTCCTCTAGCGCCTCGTGAGGTCAGTGTGCTGTTGTTAGACTGGTCTGAGCTCAGTGTGGTGGTGTTAGACTGGTCTGAGGTCAGTGTGCTGGTGTTAGACTGGTCTGAGGTCAGTGTGGTGGTGTTAGACTGGTCTGAGCTCAGTGTGGTGGTGTTAGACTGGTCTGAGGTCAGTGTGCTGGTGTTAGACTGGTCTGAGCTCAGTGTGGTGGTGTTAGACTGGTCTGAGGTCAGTGTGCTGGTGTTAGACTGGTCTGAGGTCAGTGTGGTGGTGTTAGACTGGTCTGAGGTCAGTGTGCTGGTGTTAGACTGGTCTGAGGTCAGTGTGCTGGTGTTAGACTGGTCTGAGCTCAGTGTGCTGGTGTTAGACTGGTCTGAGGTCAGTGTGGTGGTGTTAGACTGGTCTGAGGTCAGTGTGCTGGTGTTAGACTGGTCTGAGGTCAGTGTGGTGGTGTTAGACTGGTCTGAGGTCAGTGTGCTGGTGTTAGACTGGTCTGAGGTCAGTGTGGTGGTGTTAGACTGGTCTGAGCTCAGTGTGCTGGTGTTAGACTGGTCTGCGGTCAGTGTGGTGGTGTTAGACTGGTCTGAGGTCAGTGTGGTGGCTTGGAGGGTATCTTCTGCTCTGGAGCCAAGTTTGCCCACAACACCACCAGCACAAAATGGCTGCTGTTTCCATCTCAGTCTTATTTGTCCTATACTGAGTGGAGGACTGTAACTGCACCTACCCTAGTCCCCTGTTCTAAAATACAGGGAAAGTGACACTGTTTAGTAATTTGGTGTGATAACTCCTTGCACACTGCACTGTAGCAAGTCTGAAGGTGATCTTGGCTGGACTAGATGCTTGTTCAAGTGTTGTCGAGTGTTTGTGTTTCTCTGGTCTTAACGCCTCCATTGAATCATGGAGAAGTTCAAACAAAGGAAAATCCTTGTATTTCCAGCTCATGCTATTGTAGCTAGTTTTACGATAATGCTATGAAAAAAATTTGCATTGAACATGCAGCTCTTAAACTGTAAAGACACTCAGAAATGGTGTTACCAGTCTTGCTTTGAACACTTTGTCCTGCTGAGGCATCAACTTTCTACTGGGAATGTGGTCTCTTATTTGAGCCCTCATACAGTGTAAAGTTGTAATTTGATGACCACTGCTGGTCAGTACTGTAGCCTAGCCTGTTAGCCTTGCTTATTTATCTTCACACCACTTGCCTTTCAAACTGCATTGTTACCATTGACTTGAATCACAGGAAGAGCATCCAAACACCAGAAGAATCATCATCTTACAACTTGCTGGAGTCATTTCATCATCCATTCCTCAATTGTAATCTTTCCAAACATTCCATTGAACGAAAACACATTTATATAGTTACTGAAGGACATGAGGTCAACAGGTGTAGATGTCCACTTTGTAAATAGTGTATAGACATACTATTTTTTGGACTACATACTTAGAGCTCTCGTTATGTTTACATGTAAAATATGACAAATATTATTAGATGTAGGAAGCAGACAAGGTAAACGAATGAGAATGATGGTGAAATCACAAAAGACCCTTTATTTTACACATTTTGATTTTCAAGTCATGGATAAATTAGTTCACGTATAGTAACAGCATCCCTGCCCTCTCTGTAACCTGAACATACTATCTGGAGATCTGCAGGTCTTTACTCTGGTCAGTAGAAGGCAGATCTGCAGGTCTTTACTCTGATCAGTAGAAGGCAGATCTGCAGGTCTTTACTCTGATCAGTAGAAGGCAGATCTGCAGGTCTTTACTCTGATCAGTAGAAGGCAGATCTGCAGGTCTTTACTCTGATCAGTAGAAGGCAGATCTGCAGGTCTTTACTCTGATCAGTAGAAGGCAGATCTGCAGGTCTTTACTCTGATCAGTAGAAGGCAGATCTGCAGGTCTTTACTCTTCTTTACTCTGCTCCAGACTCCAGACTCACAGCAGACAGAAGCTGTTGTCTCTCTGGTCTCACCCTCTAGAATAGAACATGAAGTTCTCTAGTTCTACTAAAGGCCTTCGTATTCTTCCATAGAGACCTCCCACCTCCATCTCACAATGCCTGCTGCTGTAGGGTTATTCTTAGGCGGAGGGGGCAACAATAGGGTGACTTTTACGTCAAGCTGCTGCTAACAACAGTGAGACCTATGTGGAATTTAAATTTACACACATACAAACACACAAACACACACACACACCAACCTCTGTCACACTACCCTCCAAACAATTCCTTGTTATGGGATGGTCACCGTAGCAACCTGGTTCCGGGGCGAGGGAGACGAGACTGAAACACAAGCAGTAGTCTGCAGTCTGACTTATTGCCTGCTTAACTGAGAGAAAGGAGCCTCCTTCAAGGGGTGTCACAGTAAATTATGACCCCTGGCAAGCTGCAGGCAATGGTAAAAGGGGTTGTTGTTTATTGTTCCCCAGCCTTAACTGAATATCACTATAGGTGGTGACTTTCACGTCAGACAGGATTCAATCTAAGTCAAGTTGTTCCAAAGTCCAATAGTCACACGCACAATAAAGTGACCTCATATACAATAGTGCATCCAAACTTATCTTTCATTGAAGTTCATTGTTTGCTACATAATGAGAGGTTACTGTGTGGCACAGATCGCAATATTGGCAGCCCCAATATGTCTAAGACTGAGTGTGGATTTGATGGTGTTTTCTGAATGACCCAAAGCATGTCTTAACTGTATCTCTTGTCTTAACTGTATCTCTTGTCTTAACTGTATCTCTTGTCTTAACTGTATCTCTTGTCTTAACTGTATCTCTTGTCTTAACTGTATCTCCCACTGCTGTGTGGGTGAACTAGCTAACTAGACTCTTATCCTGCCTTCACTGCTTTGCCTTTTCATCCAAGTCACCTTTTCAAGTCTCCAGGAACTCTGCTACACGTCTGGAATCTCTTTAGTATTACAACATGAAATATCCATAGGCTGTTCTCAAGCACTGATTGTTTAAAATTATATCAAAATAAATCAATAAAATCATATTGCTGTGTCATCAGGTGTTCCTCTGTTTTCCTTCTCATTTTCTTCTCCCCAGTAGGTCTGGTCAGTTACTCCAGTAGGTCTGGTCAGTTACCCCAGTAGGTCTGGTCAGTTACCCCAGTAGGTCTGGTCAGGTACTCCAGTAGGTCTGGTCAGTTACTCCAGTAGGTCTGGTCAGTTACCCCAGTAGGTCTGGTCAGTTACCCCAGTAGGTCTGGTCAGTTACCCCAGTAGGTCTGGTCAGGTACTCCAGTAGGTCTGGTCAGTTACTCCAGTAGGTCTGGTCAGTTACCCCAGTAGGTCTGGTCAGTTACCCCAGTAGGTCTGGTCAGGTACTCCAGTAGGTCTGGTCAGTTACCCCAGTAGGTCTGGTCAGTTACTCCAGTAGGTCTGGTCAGTTACCCCAGTAGGTCTGGTCAGTTAACCCCAGTAGGTCTGGTCAGTTAACCCCAGTAGGTCTGGTCAGTTACCCCAGTAGGTCTGGTCAGTTACCCCAGTAGGTCTGGTCAGTTACCCCAGTAGGTCTGGTCAGGTACTCCAGTAGGTCTGGTCAGTTACCCCAGTAGGTCTGGTCAGTTACTCCAGTAGGTCTGGTCAGTTACCCCAGTAGGTCTGGTCAGTTAACCCCAGTAGGTCTGGTCAGTTAACCCCAGTAGGTCTGGTCAGTTACCCCAGTAGGTCTGGTCAGTTACCCCAGTAGGTCTGGTCAGGTACTCCAGTAGGTCTGGTCAGGTACTCCAGTAGGTCTGGTCAGGTACTCCAGTAGGTCTGGTCAGTTACCCCAGTAGGTCTGGTCAGTTACCCCAGTAGGTCTGGTCAGGTACTCCAGTAGGTCTGGTCAGGTACTCCAGTAGGTCTGGTCAGTTACTCCAGTAGGTCTGGTCAGGTACTCCAGTAGGTCTGGTCAGTTACCCCAGTAGGTCTGGTTTTTGTAATGATGTTACATGTTACTTTAATGTTGGAAGCAGGATGGGGATGGAGGCTCTATAAACCTATCCGCTGTCATGACAACGATGTCTCAACCGGCTTAACTGAATGAACTTCACAATCGACTTCCGACACATTTCACTTTAAAAACATAATTCTGAGAACATGTGGAGGCAAAGTGAGCTGTCCGGTTAAACTTTAATAACTATGGCTCGAGCTTCCTGTCGGTAAGGACTGTATCTCTGTTACCGTGTAACCATGGTAACTAACCACAACATGATGTCATCTGTTTAGCTCTAATGTTGTTTGTATCATGCGGCTTATGTCCTCTTTCTTTGTTGTAAATATAAACAAAGAACACCAAACGTTCCTGCTACTAGGCTGTGAGTGTAGTTAAATTAACAGCATGTGCAGGTTGTTGACGTTAGTCTTGGACAGGTTTAAAGAGTTACAGTAATAAACTACAAGACAGCTAGCTAGGCTAGTTAGCTTGACCTGCGATAGTTACGGTGTGCTGCTGCCGCCTACTGGTACCTTGAAATGGTGCAGTCATACAGCCATCAGAAGCGATGCGTTCTGTACTCTAGTGGTAGGAAAAAGGAATTACATGGATACAACAAGTGAAGATAATCCTTTGTGGGGAAATTGCAGTTTGCAAGGTACAGTACATCACTCAGAGAAACTATTTAAAATAAAATAAAAAACATACAAGATCCAGGGAAGCCTGTCAAAATATGAATATAAAGATCTAATAAAGGATGTGAGGACACAGGGCAGAAAAAGTATCAAATAGTAAAATAATATATAAAAATATAAAGTCAGTGACAGTTAAGTGTGATGGTTGCAACTATGAATAAGTAATGACTTGCCTGGCATACAGGCAAGTTATTGGACGTAATATTGCACGTAATTGCATAATAATATTGCACGTATTAATGGTTATGGACAACAGTGTTTGTTGAACAGGGCAGCAAGAAGGAAGGACCTGTGGAACGTCTCACACCGAGGGTGAATCAGCAGATACTATACAGGTGGGGTCAGTAGGTGTCTGACTGATTAAAGCTTAGTGTGATGACTTCCCTTCTTATACTCAAGGATACATATGCACCATGATGCTGAGGGTCACCATGATGCTGAGGGTCACCATGATGCTGAGGGTCACCATGATGCTGAGGGTCACCATGATGCTGAGGGTCACCACGATGCTAAGGGGCACCATGATGCTGAGGGTCACCATGATGCTGAGGGTCACCACGATGCTGAGGGTCAACATGATGCTGAGGGTCACCATGATGCTGAGGGTCACCATGATGCTGAGGGTCACCATGATGCTGAGGGTCACCATGATGGTTCAGAGCCAAATCTCCAAAGCAGTGACTCATGACCCGACACCTTTATCCTGGCGATCAGCATCCCTCTTCTCATGTGCCAAGGATTAAACCCTCACCTCAATCCTTCTTAATCCTGCTCTGGTTTAGTCTGTACACCAGAGGCACAGGTGAATCCTCACTTTCACTTTATACTTCCTGGAGGGTTTCTTACTACGATGACTGATCAGTGGTAGGAGAGAGCTGCGTTCAAAACAAACACAGGGATTTGATTCTCTTGTTGCTTTAAATGAACTGGTTGATGAACTTGTGTGTCATGCTGAGTGTTCTGGAGACAGCCTTGAACTCCTCCACCACGTGAAGAGGATTGTTTAACGGAGGACGAGAGCAGTTTTGACAGGACGCTGTGGGAAATTGGTGACCATGAAGACTCCCCTGATACTAGCATCAAGGCCAGGGTAAGAAGCCAGCCATGGCTGCTGCTGCAGCACATACTGGGGTTGGGGTGAACCCCACTGCACATTGCTACTGGGATATTGCACTGCATTGCACTGAAAAAAAGCTTCAATAATGCACATTTAAGGCTTTAAATGAACAACTTTTTGGAATGATTAAAACAGTGAACATATTTAGAATTTGTATGCTTTTAATGCTTTATTTTATGTGACATTAATAGGACCATGTTTCACTTTAACATGTGATGTTTCAACTGTCCATTCAGGGCCCGATGCTAAGAGATACTGTCACTATAGAAAGGACAGTTCTACTTGACCACAATCAGATAGTTTATGGGACGCACCTCTAGATCAAACACTCACTGATTCCCATTGGAATAGCTGGATTAGCTTGTGGACGTCAGGAGTAGCCAGAGTGATTAACTCTAAGAGGCTAATAGCTAATGGCAGGAAGTCATGTTCTCAGGTGGATATCCAGATAGTTCTAATATCATATGAGGATTTCAGACACTTGTGTTGCCATACATTTCAACATAACCATTACAAATAATGTGATGGTTTTCCTCAACGCCACACAAGTGACAAACCCACCTGTGGGAAGATCCTGTTTGATGTTGGTGCTCTGTGATTGGCTCCTTCTCTCTTGTCGACAGATCTTTCTAGGATGTGATCAGAGAGTGTGTGACTGTGATTGGCTCCTTTTCTTGTGTCAACAGATCTTTCTAGGATGTGATCAGAGAGTGACAGCCGCCCCTCCCTCCCTCCACACCCACCCAGCTCTCCCCCAGGAGAGAGACAAAGACTGAATCCAAGACTGAATAGAAACCATGCCAACCATGGGGTAAGAGCCTGGACTGAGAACACACCATCCTGTATCTTTGTTATGCAGATAGTTTACCCAAGTTACAGGATCATACACATGATTTTACTTCATGAAATTCCCACAGACAGATAAATGAGTGTGTTTCAAATGTGTGTGTGTTTTTTTGTAGCAGCAGTTTGTTCATTTGTTGCTACCAACCATGTATTTAACAATTTCATGATCCAAAAGCAGAAATAAAGTGGGTCCAAGGACATCTCCCTAGACTGTGACGCCTGAGTTCATTCTGCTCACGTGGATCATTTAGCCTTACATGATCTTGCCCGCAGTGCAGATCTACTTCAATATTTTTGGAAGGAATTATTAGAATCACCCTGCCTACGGCCCGAAAGTAGCTGGGATAGGCTCCAGTCACCCGTGACCCCTGACGGGAATAAGCGGAAGAAAATGAATGAATGAATGATTAGAATCAACAGAGAAATCATTGTTTCTTTTGAGGACCAAATGAACTGACATCTGTCATTCACTAACCATCAAATTAGCATCAAGAGGACCCATGAATGATTTACTGCGGGCAGATGTGTGTGTGTGTGTGTGTGTGAGTGTGTTCTAATCCCATCATGCACTGCTAATGGTGGCAGCAGGTGCATGGTGCCCCCATGCGTACACACACCCTGATGCTGTGATTGGAGGAATCCCAGGGTGTTTAGGATGGGGATGGTCACATGTTCCTGTCATCCCCCCCCCCCCCCCCCCCCCCTCAGGTGGCAGCAGAGATGTTCTGCAGCTCTGAGATGTGAAGCTCGGTTCTACACGAGGGTTTAGAACATGAAGCTCGGTTCTACACGAGGGTTTAGAACATGAAGCTCGGTTCTACACGAGGGTTTAGAACATGAAGCTCGGTTCTACACGAGGGTTTAGAACATGAAGCTCGGTTCTACACGAGGGTTTAGAACATGAAGCTTGGTTCTACACGAGGGTTTAGAACATGAAGCTCGGTTCTACACGAGGGTTTAGAACATGAAGCTCGGTTCTACACGAGGGTTTAGAACATGAAGCTCGGTTCTACATGAGGGTTTAGAACACTATGTTCCTACTTTTCTAATGATGTAGCACAGTAATGATGTAGCACAGGCACTGCACTGCTTTTCAAAAGGAAATACACTAATCCCCCCCCCCCCCCCCCCCCCCTCCACACACACACACACACACACATTACAATCCCATACTGGCCTCTTCCTTGTTACTATCAATGAATTTTGTCATCAGAAAGGAATGCAAACTTTCTTTCCTCCCTTTTTTTTGAACAAGAAAAAGTCTCAAAAGAGGCTTTCATAGGTTTGCTGCATAATGCATGTTTGCTATGGCAACAGCCTCCCTCAGGGAGAGAAGGAGGGGCTGCAGACAGTGGTTCCCCTGGAAACCACTATGACCAAGGCTTGGAGCACGCGGGACGCCGTCCCTAAACACAGCACGCAGAAGACGAATAATGTCGGATTATCTGGCAAAGATATGGAAACATTTAAAAATATGATCTAAGTAACATCCAACAGTACGAGGAATAGTGGGGCTGTAAAGACCCATAACATTTGATCTGACTAAAAGAAACTGAATACTGCATGAATCTGGACTCTATTTCTGTGCATGTACTGATGCGCGTGCATTGCAATGAATGCAATATTGATGTGGATTCTAAGAGGATTAGGTGAATGCATGTGTATCCCGCTGTAGGGGCCTGTGTGACAGTCTCCATACAGATGTCCCTTTAACTGTACAGAAACACGCTGCTCTGCCCCACTTCACTCTGCGGGTCTGCTCGAGAAGACGCGCTCTTTCATCCGGATATCTTGTGTTGGTACAGCAAGGAGAGCAACTTCAGATTTATCCCTCATCTTTCTCAGAGGAGAGTGAGCACTTCTGCTGTGAAACACCGTGAGTAGAAAGCTCCTTAGTCATCAGTTTCCATGATGCAGCCACAGCACGGAGGCTTTTGTCCATAGGGCTGCGGGGTGTGAACTTGACTCGCTTGTTAAATGTTTGGGATATCGCTGTTTGTTGAAAATCTGCATTGTGCACATCGTCAACTAGGGGGTTTGTGTTTGTATTCTGTCTAAAGCGAGAGGGAAAGCGAAGTGTTGTTAAACGTGTTGTTGTTGTTTGACCTGAGTGGTCACCGTCAGAATGTTGACCACAGATGCAGTAACTGTCCAAGTTGTTTCATAATGATTTAAGATGAACACAGTGATACTGTCATGATAGGAGGCTGCATGTTTCCTGCAGTGTTTTAGACCTACATGCGGGATCTAACAATGATGTCGAACTGGTCCAATTTTGTCTCTGTTACTTTAATGTAACATGACTCTAGTCAGAGGAATCCTATGAGATTCCAATCAGATCCTCAGACATCACTTAACCCCTCCATGAAATATTTCAATCATAATTCAGTGTTTCCAACTTTCTGTGATTTAATTAATTGCCACCTGTTATTTACAATTAATTGCCACCTGTTATTTACACCTGTTATCAATTCCCAATATCAAAATGAATGTATATTTTCAGCTAATGCTGAATCTTAAGACTTTGACCAGGTCAGACGGTCACTGTTGTGTTTGTGTTCCTGTAAATGGATGGAGTGAGTGTGCATGAAGCTGGAGGGCAGCTGGTGTGTCTGTGGTGTGCTGACTCATGCAGTGTGAATGATACCCACCTTATCAAGGCCCACACATGATAACATCTCTGTTCTGATGTCATCGACCTTATGTAAACAGCCTCCAGTTCTTATTGCTTTCAAGAAATGACACGTGGCCAAGTCCAATTTCTTTTCACAGCTGTAAATGTTCAAACGATTGAGGGAAACTGGTTCTAGATCAGCAACCAGAAGGTTTCTTATGTAACATGTAGGTGTAAGAGCTGCATTAGGTCCTGTGAGTGTTGCTGAGTTATGACCTTGACTACTGTGGTTATATTAATATGCTGAGGTAGTGTTTCTGTCTGAGAGGACGTTATCTGTCTTGTCATGTTGACATCAAACTGACATGATCCCATTGAAAGTGCAGGATCAGTGAAATCATACAGTAAATGTAGGTCATTCATGGACTGCATACATTAATGATATAGGAAGTTTTATCTTTAAAATGTCTTTATAATCTGTCCATCACTTTGGCATTCCAGGGCTGACTGATGCTGGAATTAACCATGTTCTCTTCCAAGAATGATCACCCCTTCCATACACACACAGTAGAATACCAGACATCACATGAATTAGTAAGACTGCCTCCCCTCACAGACATCTATGCTTTCATAAAATTTACATTCCTGCTTTGCCAAACCCTTTTTTCCACTCAGCAGATTGCACTTGTATGACATAATCTCCCGCTCTCTCTTTCCATCTGTCTTTCCATTTCTCTCTCTCGTTCTCTTTTTCTCTCTTCCCCTCTCTGTATCTTGGTCACCCTCTCCTCCCACTCTGTTGCACTGTACAAGTTCAGCTCTAAAGCTGAGTGTGAGAGCATGAAGTAGTGAGTGGTGCAGTGTGTAGCAGGATGAGTAGCTCTGCGGGCTGCAACACTGCAGTGCAGCCTTAGACAGAGTCACCAGGGACATGAGGCTATATTTACTGTACTGAAAGTCACTATTCTTTAGAGATACAAACCTAAAAGTATTGCCGTAAAATAATAAATACTCCTTTAGCAGAGTATTTTATCCAAAGCGAATGCTGTATGTATGTGATCTCTCTGACCTTCTGTCCAGTATCACTCTGCAGCAGCCCTGGGGTCAACTCTAGACCCTGGGGTCAACTCTAGACACTGGGGTCCACTCTAGACCCTGGGGTCAAATCTAGACCCTGGGGTCAACTCTAGACCCTGGGGTCAACTCTAGACCCTGGGGTCAACACAGGAGAGGACACTGTGAGGACACAGGAGAGGACACTGTGTTAGGATACAGGAGAGGACACTGTGAGGACACAGGAGAGGACACTGTGAGGACACAGGAGCGCTGTCCTAACACTCATGCATGTATTGACTGTTTCCAGTGGTGTGGGAAGGCTGGATGCTGTCCAGTTTGGATATCTACCCTCGGCCCCCAGAGGCCCCAGGTGCTAAATTAACTTTCTAACCCTGCATGTGTGTTTGAATTAGTCTATGACGACGTACAGTATATTCTAGCTGCTGTTCAACCAAACATGAAGCAGTCCTCTGCTGTCCTCTGATGTCCTCTGATGTCCTCTGATGTCCTCTGATGTCCTCTGCTGTCCTCTGATGTCGTCTGATGTCCTCTGATGTCCTCTGCTGTCCTCTGAGGTCCTCTGAGGTCCTCTGATGTCCTCTGATGTCCTCTGAGGTCCTCTGATGTCCTCTGATGTCCTCTGAGGTCCTCTGATGTCCTCTGATGTCCTCTGAGGTCCTCTGATGTCCTCTGCTGTCCTCTGATGTCCTCTGATGTCCTCTGATGTCCTCTGCTGTCCTCTGATGTCCTCTGCTGTCCTCTGATGTCCTCTGAGGTCCTCTGCTGTCCTCTGATGTCGTCTGATGTCCTCTGAGGTCCTCTGATGTCCTCTGATGTCCTCTGAGGTCCTCTGATGTCCTCTGATGTCCTCTGATGTCCTCTGAGGTCCTCTGATGTCCTCTGAGGTCCTCTGAGGTCGTCTGAGGTCCTCTGATGTCCTCTGAGGTCCTCTGATGTCCTCTGATGTCCTCTGAGGTCCTCTGAGGTCGTCTGAGGTCCTCTGATGTCCTCTGAGGTCGTCTGATGTCCTCTGATGTCCTCTGAGGTCGTCTGATGTCCTCTGATGTCCTCTGATGTCCTCTGAGGTCCTCTGATGTCCTCTGAGGTCCTCTGAGGTCGTCTGAGG
>CM059329.1:336827-359327 GCA_030340685.1 Protosalanx chinensis
GGAGGAGAGGAGGAGAGGAGAGGAGGAGAGGAGACGAGGAGAGGAGGAGAGGAGAGGAGAGGAGGAGAGGAGGAGAGGAGAGGAGGAGAGGAGACGAGAGGAGGAGGAGGAGAGGAGACGAGGAGAGGAGGAGAGGAGACGAGGAGACAAGGAGACGAGGAGAGGAGGAGAGGAGGAGAGGAGACGAGGAGAGGAGACGAGAGGAGGAGGAGAGGAGACGAGGAGAGGAGAGGAGGAGAGGAGGAGAGGAGGAGAGGAGAGGAGGAGAGGAGACGAGGAGACGAGGAGAGGAGACAAGGAGAGGAGGAGAGGAGGAGAGGAGGAGAGGAGACGAGGAGAGGAGACGAGGAGACGAGGAGAGGAGACGAGGAGACGAGGAGACGAGGAGAGGAGACGAGGAGAGGAGACGAGGAGGAGAGGAGACGAGGAGACGAGGAGAGGAGGGGAGGAGATGAAAAGGAAACAATCATTTTTCAATCCTTCTTCTTCCTTCATTCAACATGCCAACTCCCTCCCCCCTCCCCCACCCCATCACCCCCACCCTCATCCTCCCCACCCCCCTGGCCTTCGTCCCCCTCCCCCCTCCCCCACCCCATCACCCTCACCCTCATCCTCCCCACCCCCCTGGCCTTCGTCCCCCTCCCCGGCCCCGGTTCCCCCCCCCCCGCCCGACCCCCTGCATGCAGACATGAGGTCAGGCTCCAAAGATCACAGGGCCAGATGAGAGGGGGAGAGGAGGGGAGGGTGGGGAGAGGAGGGAGGGTGGGGAGAGGAGGGAGGGTGGGGATCTTCCCTCAAACCCTTCACCCCCCAATCCCTTTTCAGAACCAGACCCAACCGTGTGTGTGTGTGTGTGTGTGTGTGTGTGTGTGTACAGACGGTAGAGAGCAGAGGCACTCTTGCAGAAACATCAGCCCAGGGAAATTCAAATGAGGAGCAGAGAGAGAGGAATGGAGAAAGAGAGGTTGAAGAAGGAGGAGGGAAATGAGGGAGGGAGGAAAAGAAAGAGAAAAAAATTGAAAAATAAGACGAGAAACAGGAGTGAAAATAAAGAGAAAAAAATGAAAATGACAAGATGATGTCCAAAAGCAATGGAATGAGAAAGAAGAGGAATGGAGAGAAAGAGATAGAGGGGAAGAGAGGGGAAGAGAGACTGCTGAGACTGCAGGTTAAGATAATGATGGAGATCTGGAGAGATTTGCAGAGAACATTTTTATTCATCTTTGTGATTACTCTCTCCAACCCTCTTTCTGCACTGTTGTCTTTCCCTTGTTTGTTTTTGGCATTAGTGTTACGAGTGTCTGTGTGTGTGTCTGTGTGTGTGTCTGTGTGTGTGTCTGTGTGTGTGTGTGTCTGTGTGTGTGTCTGTGTGTGTGTACATATGCATGCAGATTAGAATCCAGTCCTCAATACAAACGAACATATACAAATACATACAAAACCAGTGTGCACTCCTATACACACACATATATATACACACACACGAATCAGACGATGAGCAGCGTTAGGAATGCTAACAGCTTACCGACATGGGCATTGGCGCACGCACACACACACACACACACACACACCGTCCCTGTGCCCAGTCCTTATCAAAGTTCTGCAGGTAGGTTCTGAATGCGTTGGACCACACAATATCCTCTTCAGTCCTCCTGACACACACATCCTCTTCCACACACACACCTGCTAAACACACCAGCTGCACACAATACCATGGCACACATAACCATGAAGACACAACCAGAACCACACACACACACAACCATTACACAAGCTCACACACACCCCCCCCCCCCAACACGTGATAGCAGGCAGTCACACCCACCTGCGTTGCTGTGGCTCCCTCCCTCCATGTTGATCTGAATGCTGCTGTCCTCCCTCTGTCTTCCCCCCCCCAGGAACATCCAGCTCTCTAGGCCGTCTGAGTCCGACACAGAGCCTGACTTGGGCTGGGATTCAGACTCTGATGTGGACTGATCTGAGGTCAGACACACCACAGAGTCCAGACTGGGGCTCCTCCTCCTGCTCACCTGGACAGAAGCACGTTACACTTCACACACGTGTATCTAACAATCACTGATTTAAACAAATATACTCTAGTAAAAAACACACACACACTTTACCTGCTGTGCTGGTATCAAGGTCTTGAGGGGACGTGGCTTTGGCCTCGACCTTCGACCTTTCACATGACACACCCCATCGTCGGTGTCGTCCTCCGAGATTGTGATGACCTCCGTACTCGAGTCGATGACAATGACCTGCTCCTGGATTGACCGGCGACCTTTCACCTCCTTCACCTGCTTTTTAGCTTGTGCTTTCTGACTTTTCTCTGTGTGACGCTTCAGAAGCTGCTGTACGTAGTTCTCACCCTCGTCATGTGATTGGGTAGGCTGATGTTCGCTTTCCTTCCCTCCTTCCTCCTCCTTCTCTCCTGTGTTGGCAGCGTGGTGCAGCTGACTATACAGATGGAGCTCCAGCTCACTGTCGACCTCCGACCCCTCGGACTCATCCTCAGCATACAGCTCATCCTCCACTTCCTCCTTCTCCTGGTAGCTACAGAACATCGCCATGGAAACCCCAGGACGTGGTCGGCAGTGCGAACAGTCTCACGCTGAAACACCAGAGAAGAAAGGGAGAGGAGTCAGAACGATGGTGATTCTAATGAGCAGCCATCATCTGGCTTGTGTTCTTCTGCTGCTGTCCGTCACTGGGGGACACACAGGGGGACAGAGGGCCGTACAGAGACAGGGGGACAGAGGGCCGTACAGAGACAGGGGGACAGAGGGCCGTACAGAGACAGGGGGACAGAGGGCCGTACAGAGACAGAGGGACAGAGGGCCGTACAGAGACAGAGGGACAGAGGGCCGTACAGAGACAGAGGGACAGAGGGCCGTACAGAGACAGGGGGACAGAGGGCCGTACAGAGACAAAGGGACAGAGGGCCGTACAGAGACAGGGGGACAGAGGGCCGTACAGAGACAGAGGGACAGAGGGCCGTACAGAGACAGAGGGACAGAGGGCCGTACAGAGACAGAGGGCCGTACAGAGACAGGGGGACAGAGGGCCGTACAGAGACAGAGGGCCGTACAGAGACAGGTAGACAGAGGGCCGTACAGAGACAGGGGGACAGAGGGCCGTACAGAGACAGGGAGACAGAGGGCTGTACAGAGACAGGGAGACAGAGGGACGTACAGAGACAGAGGGACAGAGGGCCACACACACACACAGGGGGACAGAGGGCCGTACAGAGAGAGGGACAGAGGGTCGTACAGAGACAGAGGGACAGAGGGCCACACACAAACACAGGGGGACAGAGGGCCGTACAGAGACAGAGGGCCGTACAGAGGGCCGTACAGAGTCAGAGGGACAGAGGGCCACACACACACACAGGGGGCTAGGTGGCCACAGCACAGACCAGGGAATAAGGACAGAGGAGGGAGAGGGTGTGTGTGTGTGTGTGTGTGTGTACAGTGTGTGTGTGTGTGTGTGTGTACAGTGAACTCTGAGGTCACACATGAGCACAGGAAGATACAGCTACCAGCTTCAGCCTCTCTAATATTACCCTGCCAGGTACTTTCTGGTCGGTGTCAAATCACTACATACCGATTCATCAGATACTGACCAGCGGTCAGCCACAAACAACATTTGAGTTTCACTAAATACACTTAATAAAGACCGAATCCTGCAGCATGGTGTGTGTTATGGTGTGTGTGTTATGGTGTGTGTGTGTGTTATGGTGTGTGTTATTGTGTGTGAGTACACTGGTAGAAAGTTAGCTACACTAGCTAGCTAGACAGCTAGGTTGCCTGGCAGTTTTTCTTCAGACATGAATCAAAACAATAACACATTAAAGACTTCAGCAGAACCTAAGATCCCTGCACACAACAACAACAACAACAACAACATGTTAGAAAAGCAGCTTTGTTAGTTTATCACTGTTACCACGTGTTTATCAACCATGAGCCGGTGTCATGGAAACAAAGAAGCTTGGATCTGAAATCTGCATCACAACATGAAGCTGCTCTTCATGTGTGATTACAGGTGAACTGAGCTGAACCAGGATAACAGTGTTAACAGACCACAGACTCACCTTTATAACCCAGACCTGAGCAGGTTTACAGCTGCATGCTGTTCTGCTCCCCTGCTGCTGTTTTCCGGGTTAGCAACGAGAAAAACGTTGGCCGACCAAATCCTCTAAATCACTCCCTGGGAGTCTGCGATCCGCTTTATCAAACTGTTGATGTTCAAATGTTTTTACAAATCGAAAAAGTAATTACCATATTAATCAACGTGCTTTTATAGATATTGCAGTAATTGTTTGAATTTAGACTTTTATATAAATAGCGACTAGCTGTACATGGTGTGTGCTTAGATCACACTATAAGACTAACCGCTGACAGTAAAAAGAAAATTGTTTACTTTTTTGTTCTTTATGATTTAGTATTTTACTGTGGTATCACGGTGTATACTCGTATTTCGTAAAAATTTTGAATAGCCCAGCCCTCTGGCTCTTCAACCAGTTATTCCATCTACGAAAAATGTTATTTAGAAAAATACAATTTAAATTAAAACGATAGGAAGATGTACAAAACATGACATGAATATGTTAGAGATTATGTTTCAGGTTAGATTAAATTCTGTGTCACAGGTTTCAATACAACGTATAAAACGTATAAAACGTTACAATACAGCCATCCAACAGTACTGTCATTCATGCATGGAAATGAGAATATGACTATAACATCCATCAACTCCATGTGTGTTTGATCCCATACAGAGATACACCAGCATACACATTTACATCTTCTTTATTCAACTGTTTCCTAACATCCGACTTTCATTCGAGATTATTGTGGGGGGAAAAAAGTGTCAAATAAGTCTCTATGTCTGATGAAACTGAATGCCATCTGATTTTAGCAGTGTTTCCATGCATGTCACTCCCAGCAAAGGCCATCGCCAAACCCTGATGGCTTCTTCTAAAGGTTACACTCCCATCTAGAACACCACAACTCCCGTCCCCAAATCCTTACATCCCACACCCCAAACCTCCCCTACATCATCAGACTGTTACAGGAGAAGAACATTACTATCGTTTGATGTGTCTCTCTCTCCCCATTTCTCTTGACCACTCCAGTCTCTCTTTCCCTCCTATTTAAACCAGATACTCTCTCTCTCTTTCTCATCTAAACGAGATACTCTCTCTCTCTCTCTCATCTAAACGAGATACTCTCTCTCTCTCTCTCCCTCCTTCCCTATTTAAACAAGATACTCTCTCTCTTTCTCATCTAAACGAGATACTCTCTCTCTTTCTCATCTAAACGAGATACTCTCTCTCTCTCTCCCTCCTTCCCTATTTAAACCAGATACTCTCTCTCTTTCTCATCTAAACTAGATACTCTCTCTCTCTCTCTCTCCCTCCTTCCCTATTTAAACCAGATACTCTCTCTCTTTCTCATCTAAACTAGATACTCCCTCTCTCTTTCTCCCTCCTTCCCTATTTAAACTAGATGCAGGTCAGATATGGCTGGCTGGGTTCAGTGATGCTGCAGTCTGCTGTCTGGCCCATCTGTGAGCCTCCTCCTCTGGCCTCCGTGTTTTAAAGAGGCTGGGCAGCCATGGTGACGCTCAATAGGAACGTCTGGCCTCGTCGCTTCTCTCGCCTCTGACTCCAAACCAGTGGTGTGTTGCAGATGGACTCACCACAACAACGAGGGCTCTAGACTTCCATATTACCTACCAATCACACGACCCGCAGCTGTCTGTTCTGCCTGACGACAGATCCTTATTGGGAAGAGGGAGGCATGAGAGGCATATTATTTGTCATCACTTACTGTAATGGAGCCACCAACACAAAGCCTGCTTACTTATTTATCCTGGCTCTATTCTGAGAGATAAGAATACTTCTGAAAGGGATTTAGTACAGAGATCCTTGGGTCTCTGGGTAATGTGGAATGATCTTTGCAGATTGATACCCTCATCTTGAGTATAAACATCCCGAACTTGGCCTTCAGAAGTGTCATGGCTCTGGCTTTGAACCTAATACCTAGATAAGGGCAGGCTAGTCAGACATAATGTCCAGATAATGGCAGGCTGGTGCAGATTAATCTGCTGGGACTTTAGGCTGTGTGACACTAGAGCAGACTAGGGACTCTTGTTACTGTCACAAAGTATATACTAAAGTGTCCTGCTATCATACTATAGAATGTACTACTATAGAATGTCCTGCTATCATACAGGATGTACTACTATAGAATGTCCTGCTATCATACTATAGAAGTTTCTCCTGTGAGAGAGAGTTCCATTTAATATCATCTGTTTTCGGACATGAACTGAGATCTGACATGGAGAGCTGTGAAGTGTGCCGGAGTTTAGTCTCCGATTCTTGAGTGGGAAAGAAGAGCGGAATGCCGTGGCATTGTAGAGAGAACTGCTGTGTGTGTGTGTGTGTGTGTGTGTGTAAAAAAAGACCTTGCATCTTTTCAGTTCAGTTTAGTGTCTATAGGGATTACATTTGGGAACAAGAGAAAGGACCCTACACACACACACACACACACACACCAGGTCCCAGTCACCTCCCATAATGCCACAGCACTTCTCTCCCTGTATTAAGCCCACATTGACATGAGTCGTGTTCACACTTGTTCCATCGTCACGCTGAAATGTTACCTCGACACACAAATGGCCTTGTGTCATGTTGTGTCACATAACATTTCATGGACAAATATCGTGAGCCACTTCTCAATTCGTTCCTATGGACCCCAGGACCCCACCATCCACACACTCTACCACACCCCACACTCCACCACCCACACACCCCACACTCCACCACTCCACCACCCACCATCCCCACAATCTACCACACCCCACAATCTACCACACCCCACACTCCACCACTCCACCACCCACCATCCCCAATGTCCCTTAGACAAACCAAACCGAATCCCTTCCTGTCCTCTAACCACCTCCCAGATCCAGAGCACATGGTCACACTGCTCTGTCTGCTTCCTGTTTCCAGCAGCTCCATAATGACAGCCGGCTGGTCTACAGTTCCAGTGTGATGCTTCAGATAACAGCATCTACTGCTGTGCCGCACTGGAACACCAACCAGGAATACAAGCAGCTAAAACAACAGTGTTGATGTGGGACTAAACACTCCAACACAGCAGTGGTGTTAAACTGCAGAACAATGGACAATAGTGAACACAAAGGATGAACATTCACAAGTCGACATTTATCTGTCCATGTCTAAACTCATGTCCAAGTGGGATTTGTGTTTCATGGATGTAAAATGTGAAAAAAAATTATTTGAGAAAAATGTGTCTTAATTTTGTATGTCTTTGCTATAAACAGCAATGGTTGGTTCAAAATACTCTGATCTATATATAGTAGGAGTCTCATGTCTAGTGTTTCTATATAGTTTTTACATTTTACAACCTATTAATTACTGATCGTTATTGTTGGTATTGTTTTAAAGCACATTAACAATAACCTCAGGGTGAGTTTGACGTGTGATTTGAACCTGAAGGTTTATAACCTTTTTGTTTTCAACAGTCTCAACTTTAACCTGTTTTTCCCTGCAGGCCTGCAGTCCAAAAGCTTTACATTAAAATGTGCCAAAAGCCTTTACAGACACAAGTGTATCTCTTCATTTAATTTGTTTATTTGTTTACTCTTTAATTCTCCCTTAGTTCCTGTGTCTCGCGCTCTTAATGCGATTTTTCCAGTTCCGCTCGGTCAGCGCGTGCAGGGTCACGACTCCGCCTCATATTAATTACTTTAATTAGCAGATAAATAGGAAGAAAACAAACAAATGATTATTATTGTCAACCAAGCTATGGCGAATTAACGAAGTGTGTTTTTAAGGCAACAGAAACAGGTGAAGATCTGCTAATATGAGCCACAATTAATATTAAAAAAATCATTTACATTTAATCAGACAAATATTGGATATTTGATGATTTATAATTTGGCCTAAAGGCTATTCTCCAAATTAACGGAGTACTTTAGTATTGCTCCTGATGTTATAGGCCGGTGAAGGATTTTTTAAGAACCATTTTATTTAACCTAATTGATTGAACTGGACGAGAACACATTTATAACACTAACATATATCATATATCAACATGCATCAACAAGGCGAAAAATACACCCATGTGACTCCTGCTAATATCAACAATAACAAACAAATAATAGTCTACAATGTTGATAGCACATTTGGATATAACCCACGTAAAAAATGTCCTTATTAGAAATGTCGTATTTACAATAAGCTTAAGGTTTATTAGAGATGCTTTTTAAATTTTATTCAGTGTTTGTAGAAAATCCAAGCTATAGGTTGATAGACTAATACGATAAAATAGCATAAATAACCAAATAAGTGAATTGATATGTCAATATAATGAGCGTTATTCATTTATTACGTTTTTCTAGGATCTGACTTTAAAGATCAATTGGACAAATGCTTCTGCTGAAACGGGATGCATTTACCACAGTTTTGGCCCAAAATAGTCTGAAGGTTATCATTCGAAATTTCAACCAAAAAATACCGAAAATAAACCACGTGTCGTTCATATTTAACAGTATTTATTTTCATGAGATTTTGAATTATACAGCTATAGTTTCCATGGCAAGTTTAAAAACCATCTGGCAAATGATCGAAACTTCATATATGTAGTTCCATTATGCCTTAACAATGTCCATGTTGAATGAATTAATAAAAACTGTCATTTGTGTGATGTTGTGTTTTTTTGTTTTCTCTGACCTCTGGTCGTGAGTGAAGGTCAGGGTCGAACAGCGCGAGACTACAAGCAGAAGAAAACGGGGTCTCTGTCTCGCGCTTTGTTCTGCACTCAATTGTCTAGATGTCGCGCGTGAACCCTGAGACCCGCCTGGGACCCGCCGGTCTGATGTTTCACCTCTCCCGCCTCATTCAGAGGCTAAAGTCTCCCCGCAGCGCAAACTGAGCTGTATCACGTTCTGGACCCTTCTAGACATGATCCCTACACGGGTTCCATAACATTGCATTGGAATACATATCGCGTGTAGATCGGTGCAGTATGGCGCTGAGCGCTCGAGCTGAAGACACAGCCATGCGTAAAAGGTGTTCGCGCGCGCAACAGGTGGATGAAGAAGTTGGAAAGCAGCGCTCGCATGCGCACTCTGGTAGAGCAGCAGAGCAGCAGAGCAGCAGAGCAGCAGAGCAGCAGAGCAGCAGAGCAGCAGAGCAGCAGAGCAGCAAGCAGCAGAGCAGCAGAGCAGCAGAGCAGCAGAGCAGCAGAGCAGCAAGCAGCAGAGCAGCAGAGCAGCAGAGCAGCAAGCAGCAGAGCAGCAGAGCAGCAGAGCAGCAAGCAGCAGAGCAGCAAGCAGCAGAGCAGCAGAGCAGCAGAGCAGCAGAACAGCAGAGCAGCAAGCAGCAAGCAGCAGAGCAGCAGAGCAGCAGAGCAGCAGAGCAGCAGAGCAGCAGAACAGCAGAGCAGCAAGCAGCAAGCAGCAGAGCAGCAGAGCAGCAGAGCAGCAGAGCAGCAGAGCAGCAGAACAGCAGAGCAGCAAGCAGCAGAGCAGCAGAACAGCAGAGCAGCAGAGCAGCAAGCAGCAGAGCAGCAGAGCAGCAGAGCTCTGTGCACCCTCCTCTGCTGGAGCACGCACTGTTGGGATGTATCTGTTGAATCATATGAATTGTTTGTTGGAGGTCGTTTGAATCTCTACTGCTTCATTCCCTGGTCCCATTCCTGTTAAAAGTTCGAAATATCTCATTGTGTTGCACGGATAACAAAAACTGTTTAGAAAACAAAGCAGAGCGAGGATGGAAACAGAGTGAATAAAAAGACAACAGAAGTTTGGTTAAGAGGAACTCTGCGACAGATGCGCGAGCCAAGGGCCCGCGCCACTTCAAAGGAGGGGGGGGGGGGGGGGGGGGGCAAGTGTGTTTTTGTGCGCGTGGGTGTGCGTGCGGACATGAGCGCACATTGAGCGCGCGGCTCTTCGTGATCATTTCACGCTTCCCCCGAAGCCCTTTTTCCACCTAAAGCGTTTAGTCTCAGCTCACTGAACACCTGCAGTCACAGGGAGCGGAAGGGACGAATTATCTCAACCTACAACTCTCCAAAAGTCCTGTAGGGAAAAGAAGAGAAGAAAAAAAGTGTGTGGGTGTGTGAGTGCGGGTGAGGGGTGTGCGGGTGAGGGGAGTGCGGGTGAGGGGAGTGCGGGTGAGGGGAGTGCGGGTCAGGGGAGTGAGTGGGGCAGAACAAAGTTTTTGTTCTTTTTTCCCCTCCTCCTCCTCCCAGGACATGGAGCAGGGCAGTCCTTCATTCAGGCTGGGGAGAGCAGGTAAGGACACGCGCTCTCTTATCACAGCTTTTTATATTTAAACTCATGACGGTCTTTGTGGTTTCTGTTGGGGGGGGATGGGATTGTCTTATTTATAATCCTGGTGTTAGTTTGGTGAGAGATATTTTAGGATATTTCAGTTGGTTTGATAGTATATGTGGGGTAAGACTGTGTGGTCTAGTCAAGGTTTGAAGATCCACCTGCCTTTCTGAAGTCTCTCCTTCTGCTGTACTTGAACTTGGAGCATTAGTAAAGGTTGTCGTGTTTATCATGGTTGTTTCTATGAATAGGGAGGTGTTGGGATGGGGACTGTAGACCTCCTGGTCTGTGTGTCTGTATGGGGACTGTAGACCTCCTGGTCTGTGTGTCTGTATGGGATGGGGACTGTAGACCTCCTGGTCTGTGTGTCTGTATGGGGACTGTAGACCTCCTGGTCTGTGTGTCTGTATGGGATGGGGACTGTAGACCTCCTGGTCTGTGTGTCTGTATGGGATGGGAACTGTAGAGTTCCTGGTCTGTGTGTCTGTATGGGGACTGTAGACCTCCTGGTCTGTGTGTCTGTATGGGATGGGAACTGTAGACTTCCTGGTCTGTGTGTCTGTATGGGGACTGTAGACCTCCGGGTCTGTGTGTCTGTATGGGGACTGTAGACCTCCGGGTCTGTGTGTCTGTATGGGGACTGTAGACCCCCGGGTCTGTGTGTCTGTATGGGGACTGTAGACCCCCGGGTCTGTGTGTCTGTATGGGGACTGTAGACCCCCGGGTCTGTGTGTCTGTATGGGATGGGGACTGTAGACCTCCGGGTCTGTGTGTCTGTATGGGAACTGTAGACTCCCTGGTCTGTGTGTGTCTACAGGAGGCCTCAGTCAGGCCAATGTTTTGAATATTCTGTATTCAAAGATGTGAGGTGTAGACCTACTGTAGACCTATACTGTAGACCTACTGTAGACCTTTACTGTAGACCTACTGTAGACCTATACTGTAGACCTACTGTAGACCTTTACTGTAGACCTACTGTAGACTTTTACTGTAGACCTACTGTAGACCTACACTGTAGACCTACTGTAGACCTATACGGTAGCCCTATACTGTAGACCTTTTGTAGCCCTATACTGTAGACCTACTGTAGACCTATACTGTAGCCCTATACTGTAGCCCTATACTGTAGCCCTATACTGTAGACCCACTGTAGACCTATACTGTAGACCTACTATAGACCTATACTGTAGACCTATACTGTAGACCTACTGTAGACCTATACTGTAGACTTACTGTACTGTGATCACGAAGTGCAGTTTCCCAGCCTTTCACTTTTCTGTCCCTGTGTAGATGTGTTAGACTAAAAAGACATCTTAACAGCTGTGTCAGTGCTGTAGTGTCTGTGTCTCTATGAAGCAGCAGTCTTCACAGCTGTGTCAGTGCTGTAGTGTCTGTGTCTCTATGAAGCAGCAGTCTTAACAGCTGTGTCAGTGCTGTAGTGTCTGTGTCTCTATGAAGCAGCAGTCTTCACAGCTGTGTCAGTGCTGTAGTGTCTGTGTCTCTATGAAGCAGCAGTCTTCACAGCTGTGTCAGTGCTGTAGTGTCTGTGTCTCTATGAAGCAGAAGTCTTCACAGCTGTGTCAGTGCTGTAGTGTCTGTGTCTCTATGAAGCAGCAGTCTTCACAGCTGTGTCAGTGCTGTAGTGTCTGTGTCTCTATGAAGCAGCAGTCTTCACAGCTGTGTCAGTGCTGTAGTGTCTGTGTCTCTATGAAGCAGCAGTCTTAACAGCTGTGTCAGTGCTGTAGTGTCTGTGTCTCTATGAAGCAGCAGTCTTAACAGCTGTGTCAGTGCTGTAGTGTCTGTGTCTCTATGAAGCAGCAGTCTTCACAGCTGTGTCAGTGCTGTAGTGTCTGTGTCTCTATGAAGCAGCAGTCTTCACAGCTGTGTCAGTGCTGTAGTGTCTGTGTCTCTATGAAGCAGCAGTCTTCACAGCTGTGTCAGTGCTGTAGTGTCTGTGTCTCTATGAAGCAGCAGTCTTCACAGCTGTGTCAGTGCTGTAGTGTCTGTGTCTCTATGAAGCAGCAGGGGGTCTGTACAGGGCCGCAGCAGAACATCGACCCTCCTCTGGCCCCCAACAGGCTTCCAATCATCCCATACCCTTGGCCCGCTGTGGCACCATTGATAAAACGTTGTTTGTCATTTAGAACCTGTGGGCATCCAAATGATTTCCCCAGCATTTTGACAAGTGTTGGATGTATTCGATTGGGCCGGATTATACTGTAAAAAATGACAAATAGGATTAAACGATATGATGTGGCGAGTTCCTTAGGCTAGTTATAACTCCCATTTGCATATGTTGTATATAAACGTCAGTCTGGATACTATTGTTTAATCTACATTGACACATTTTACATTTATTCATTTTTGACGTTTTTATCCGAAGCGACTTCCAAGAGAGAGTTTTACTAAAGAGCACCTAACAACTGCCAAATGGAAGAAACATAAGAGCATTCAGTTAAACAAGTTACAATTACATGGCATGCATTTCAAATGTGCAATAGAGTACCAGTATCTGTAATATAACATCCTACTCCATATCTAAAAACTAAACATTTGAATGACTACATGGGCCTGTTTCAACCTCCACAGTATATGTGAGGGTCTGTTTGTCTGTAGGATAGTCTGCCGGATAGTCTGCTGGATAGTCTGCTGGATAGTCTGCTGGATAGTCTGCGGGATAGTCTGCAGGATAGTCTGCTGGATAGTCTGCAGGATAGTCTGCTGGATAGTCTGCTGGATAGTCTGCAGGATAGTCTGCTGGATAGTCTGCAGGATCGTCTGCTGGATAGTCTGCTGGATAGTCTGCGGGATAGTCTGCAGGATAGTCTGCTGGATAGTCTGCAGGATAGTCTGCTGGATAGTCTGCTGGATAGTCTGCTGGATAGTCTGCAGGATAGTCTGCTGGATAGTCTGCAGGATAGTCTGCTGGATAGTCTGCTGGATAGTCTGCAGGATAGTCTGCTGGATAGTCTGCAGGATAGTCTGCAGGATAGTCTGCAGGATAGTCTGCAGGATAGTCTGCAGGATAGTCTGCAGGATAGTCTGCTCTGCCTCCTGTCCTGTGATTCAGGAGGGATACCAAATATCCAATAACAGGTTCATCTCCCTGAGGGTTGAATAGAGGGCAGAACATTTAGGCCAGACTGGACTGGAGATCAGTGACACCACCTCCCCTTGTTGTCATGGCAGTTTGTATCTCATGGTTTTCCTTCAGATGACTTCCTCCAGTACTTTTAATAACGGACGTGTTCTGGGTTCAAAGGAACAGACTATAGCTCAATCTAAATGGGACATTAGTGTGTATAGTTCCACAGTCTTTGGCACCTCGGTTCAACAGCCGCGTCCTCCAGGTGCACTTTCTGTCTCCTGAAGGTTAAAAGATCTGCTTCATCTCCCAGGCTGAGAGGCTAAGAGGCTGTTAGAGGCTGTTAGAGGCTGCTATCAGTCAGGCCTCCTCTGCTCCACCTCACTGACACACAGGACCCCCCATAAGGGACCCCCATAAGGGACCCCCTGCTAGCCGGTGCTCGTGTGTGCTAACCCTTCTTCCTGATTTGTAGAGGGCGCAGGTGGTCTCTGGAGGGGGGGGTGGGGGGGGTGGGGGGGGTGTGATCCGGATGCACCTCGTCAGATCGAGAGAAGTGAAGAAGATGCAAATTGTGAAACTCTTGCCGAAAATAAGCAACATGTAGTAGTTTTATATTTTACTGGCAATGACATGTAAATGATGATTTACTGGTGACAGTGGGTAACCTCCATAATGAGACACAGATTCCCAAGGTCAATCTTTGGGTGTTTTGGCCTTTTGATCCTGAAAGGTCGCAACGTGACGTCACCTACATCATTTTAGCAAACCGTCCAATTAAAATCCAATAAAATAACAATAAAATCCAATAGAACAGTATTTTAAATTGTGACCATTGTTCTTTTTTATTTTACACTGTTCAGAGATCATTTTCCAGTCAATAATGCACTTTATATCCTAGCTAGCTTTGGCTACTTTTTATTTCACAAACTAATTTTTTAGTTTAAGAAGAGATACAGGCATTTCTCATTATGTGTTAGTCAACGGGCGTGTAATCAACGAGCTCGTGCAGTTAACATGCGCTATTAAGTTTTCATTGCTTTTTCGTTCGAGGCTCACGCGCGCACAAGCCTGCACAGAAGAGAGGTAAAGGGAGGAAAGGGAGGCTGGACCCAAACAAGAGAGGTAAAGAGAGGCTGGACCCAAACAAGAGAGGTAAAGAGAGGCTGGACCCAAACAAGAGAGGTAAAGAGAGGCTGGACCCAAACAAGAGAGTTAAAGAGAGGCTGGACCCAAACAAGAGAGGTAAAGAGAGGCTGGACCCAAACAAGAGAGGTAAAGAGAGGCTGGACCCAAACAAGAGAGTTAAAGAGAGGCTGTACAGAAGAGAGGTAAAGAGAGGCTGCACAGAAGAGAGGTAAAGGGAGGAAAGGGAGGCTGGACCCAAACAAGAGAGGTAAAGGGAGGCTGGACCCAAACAAGAGAGTTAAAGAGAGGCTGGACCCAGACAAGAGAGGTAAAGAGAGGCTGGACCCAGACAAGAGAGGTAAAGAGAGGCTGGACCCAAACAAGAGAGTTAAAGAGAGGCTGGACCCAGACAAGAGAGGTAAAGAGAGGCTGGACCCAGACAACAACATCGTTTCCAAATTTGTCTCCAAATGATTATCACGTCTCAACCAAATTCTGAGAAAATGCTTTTCATGCACCCCCCTCCCCTTCTCATGCACCCCCCCTCCCCTCTTCCGACACGCGGGAAACATTGCAGGGTAATGAAATATGTTAATTCATTAGAACCCCGGATTAAAGTCGTCGCGCGCCCTGATGGAAGTTTTCTCCACATTTCCCGCCTAAAGCAACAACAATTTGTATACATGATTGATTGTGTTCGGAGTTTTTAATTGCTTATGCATTTAATTTGCTAATCGGCAAGAGCGGGATAAGGACGGTATTTGTTTCTAGCAGAAGGAAAGGTTATATCTTTATATATCTTTAAAACGACTTGGCAAAGGAGTGAAACCAACAATGAAAAAAACGAACGAATAAAAACTATTTCACTTTTACTTCGAATTCATCTTGAACTAACCATGTGGCCCAGTAGTTTAAATGAGGATCAAAAAATTAATCTTGACATGCACAGTAGCCTAATAATATTTTGGAATATAGTTTAGTAATCAGAAGGTTGCAGGTTCGATCGGCCGTGCCAGATGACGTCCCACTTCACAATCCTTTTCTTGGGAGAATGTCCCTGTACTTACTGCAAGTCGCTCTGGGTAAGAGCGTCTGATAAATGACTGAATGTAAATTTAAATAAAAATCAAGACATGATTAATCAGGATATTTACTTCATTTATCGTGATTTGGTTTATTCTTTTCCTTCATTGTTTCTTTTTGTCGTTAAACAAATAACCTCAAATGATAAATCTCGATGTAGCGTCCAACTAAAACCTTTTAAAAGAGCATTTCAGCTTTACTCTATTGAACTGTAAAACTCTACAATAGTTGCAGCCTATTTTCACTTCCATCTACCTGTTCTTCTTCCTTGGCCTAGTTATTTATTTGCAAATCAATTCGTGTCAATAAAACGTTTTTGAAATATGAATGAGGATTAGGGTGAATGCTTGAAATCTAGTGTTTGATCTCTGACAATCAGTGGATTATAAAGAGGCAGAAGTGTTAAATGTTGCAGAATGCAGCCGATTAACGTCATTAGTCTACTGATGTGTTTGCTACGTTATTTAGAGTCGTTAAAAGTAAAAAAAAAAACACCAAAAAATATCCTGTTTCTAAAATATGTTAAATAGACTTATCCTATCAACAAATGTCAGGATGTTGCTTCTTAAGCCTTTGGCTTTTTAAAATATTGAAATCTATCAGAGAAAATGCATCTTCAGTCTAATACCGCCTGTGTTGGGAGGAGGACACGTGCGTGCGCGAGGAGGCCTCCCCAGGAGCCCAGATGAGCTCGCGCCCTCTCGTGGTCCCCGCAGGACATTCAGCGCGAGGCCCTTCCAGACCCCATCAAGCACGAGCCTGTGGACTTCTCCTGCGTGTAGCTAAATATTAAATATTCTCAGTTCATGTTTAATGACAACCAAAATTGTGAGCTAGGCTGTTATCGACAGACCTTATCAAAATAATAAATCAAGTGATTTTCTATAGTATAAAAGATGACAATATGTACAGTTACATTCATGATATAGCGTTTGATTTAGGTTCAAATACACTCGATTATATATTTTTAGATTTTTCTCTCCTAGGGTATTTGGAGCCATGGTAGCCATGTTTTTGTACAGTTTGTGTCCATTTCAGTTTGAATTATCCTATAGCCTTGTTTAAAAACAGACATAAATACCAGTTTTGGTTGGTCTGATGCACTTTATGTGTCGGTAACAGAAACAGCTTTACCAGCCTGTAGTTATTCATGTTGTCAGGATGGCATATTCGATTGTAGAGAGATGTTTTGATGCATGAAGCCTAAAATGTGCTGAAGGAAAACTACGTGCAGTTTGTCGGATTCACATCACAGACAAAATGATTAAACGTCGAGAAGAGGAAGAGGGGAAAATAACAGTATTTAATTTGGTTGAGGCTGTAGGCTATATTTGTAGTTAATATTTCAGAGGTGAAGCCGAGTTCTGCCCTCTGAACTCACCTGGGACGAGTCAGTATTGAATGTCTCTCATTTTGGTGTGTTGAATGTGATGCTGGCCAGTTGCATTTGATTAAAATCGACACCATTTGAGATACAAAATCAATTAATTAATGAATGCAGATGCATGTTTCATAGCAGACTTCTTCTGAGTTAGAGGGTTTATTATCCAGACCTGCTACTACAGACTCCATGTTTGAGAACTGTTGGTGGAATCCGTTCCAATTATTATGCCACCATTTTCAGTAATAATATATATATTTTTTTTTAGACATACAAAATCATTTATTGGGACGTTTAACTTAATAGAAAATTGTAGACTTTATGTTTTTCGTTTTCATTAACTGGAGTGATCACAACGGGGACAGCTTTCAGTTTTAAGGCAGTGATCAAGTTTAAGGCCTAACTGTAACTAAGCCTTATTTCAACAATTCTCAATTAATTAGACGTTAAATATTGACAATAAATAAATAGTGTGTAAATGGATATAAATGCAATAGGTGTTTTACCTTGGTAATTGAAATTAAACATACAATCATTGAGTCCCATAACCCTGAGTTGCCTCACGTCCTATTGGTCAACTAGCAGTTCGGACGGAGCGTCATTGGCCCGCAGGATTTGGACCAACCAATCAGCTTCCTCCTCACCAGATGCTATCAGGGGTTGGTGGTGACGTAAAGCCATCCCTGAGCTGTGATTGGCAGGCTTGGGTTTGACTGACATCAGCGCGCGGGCGTGTGTAGTAGGTCCAAGGGGCTTGCGCGCGGGCGCTGTCCAAACGAGAGCTGGTCCTGAAACGCGGCGTGCGCAACTGTGATCGCTCGCGCTGTGAGCGGAGGGGAGACAGCGTCTTGCTGTAACTAAAGCAGCTCACAGAGGAGCGGGAAGAGACACACCGGGAGCGGGAGTGTATTTCTGTTTGTTACAAGGCATTCCTGTACTAACACCTCGGGGATTATATTTGGGTAAAGAACCTCGAACACACAGAAACAGATCTGCTGTTTTTTCACCACAGGACAAACTCTCCAGTTTCCTCTGAAAACATTAACATCAAGTCCCGCGCATCACTTCTTTTTCTTTTCTGTCGCTTGATAAACTTTCCGGTTTGAGCCTCTCAGATGTGCTCCTATGGAAGCCATGGCAACGGTTACGGAGCGCGCCAGCATGACTGATGAAGAAGACTGATGAAGAAGACTGATGAAGAAGACTGATGAAGAAGACTGATGAAGAAGACTGATGAAGCTCTTTCCTCTCCTGGAGTACAGATGTTCACTGCTGAGTAAACTGGACATCTTGGATTTGGAGAGAATATTTGACCCAAGCAGACATATGGGGGATTTGAACGGAGCTTAGTGCATCACGGGCACGGTGTTTCTACCGGTCAGCTGGATCACTGGACAGGCACAGGTCAGGGGTCACAGTTCAGGGGTCACACGGCCAACGGACCGGCAAGAGATTCCTTCACCAAGAGATTTAGGCTCCGCACCTTCCTAATCAATTCCGTTTTTATTTTATTTTTATTTTGTAAAATTATTCTTAATTTATCTTACCTTTTTTTCATTTTTAGAAATGCGTTCTCTTGATCTACTGAGGGATTTAAGCCCGCTGATATTTATGCAAATGTGATATTTCCCCCCCATCTTTCCAAGCTCGGTGACCTTATAAAGTCTAAATGAAGAAATAGATTTAACCTTTGGTTATAGTCAGTTTCCGGTCCTCTTCAATTTCTAAATATATATATTAATTGTATCTCTGTTAGTGTGTGCCTGGTTAACCTTAACCAGAGCTTTGTGACAAGTTTTATTTCCACGAAATTGTTGCCTTTTTTTCAAGTTTCTTTTTTTCATTTTTTTCTCACTCTGATCAGTTGAACAAAAACATTTCAGAAAATTTGACGTTTCTTGGAAGGACTCTTTAGTATTTTTTTAAGTCAACAACGTGTAAAATACGAGGCCCGGTGAGCTCGTGCGCACCGTGGGGCCTCCACCCCCCGCGAGACAGATGGAGATTCACTGTAAGCACGATCCGTTCGCAGCGATGCACAGTGAGTAACGTTTCCCAAACCTGTCATCTTCATCTTTGCCTACTGTTGAAAGCAATTTTGCTAAGTTGACTCTTTTAAATCCTTTCACACAAACTTAAAACATAATGACTGGATGGTGTACATCAGCTATTCCAGAAACTGAAAACTTTTACGTTGCTTGGTTGAAGGAAATTGCATTTGCATGGTCATAATTATGTATATCTACTGGCCAGTGCTGCATGGGCCTATTGTGAATGGTTTTGGTGTTAGTATCTGGATAGTATTCTGCTGGGGCGAGTGGTATACCCTGTGTTTCTTGAGGGGAAATGAGGGGTGGGGGTGCAGGGATGGTGGGGGTGCAGGGATGGTGGGGGTGCAGGGATGGTGGGGGTGCAGGGATGGTGGGGGGTGCAGGGATGGTGGGGGTGCAGGGATGGTGGGGGTGCAGGGATGGTGGGGGTGGAAAGGTGTGGGAGCGAGCAGCCAGCGAGGTAACAAAGCATGACTAAAAGCTGAACTTGACCCATTGTTATGAAGCCTGAAACTCACACCAGTAAGGTTAACCTAGTTACACGGACACACCTGGACATTAGAGCAGGACCAGGGGATAGAACGGTGCTCATAACGCATGTTCTGTCACGCACTGGAAATGAAGAGAGAGAGAGAGAGAGGGGAGGGGGGGGAGGGAGAGAGAGAGAGAAGGACAGAGAGAGAGAGGAGAGAGGGGGGGAGGGAGAGAGAGAGAGAGAAGGACAGAGAGGGGGGGGGAGGGAGAGAGAGAGAGGGAGGGAGGGGGGGGGAGGGAGAGAGAGAGAGAAGGACAGAGAGGGGGGGAGGGAGAGAGAGAGAGAGAAGGACAGAGAGAGAGAGAGGGAGAGGGAGAGAGAGAGAAGGACAGAGAGAGAGAGAGAAGGACAGAGAGAGAGGGAGAGAACGGGACGGTAAAAGCGGGTCACTCAGTCGTGACATGGCGGGCTACAGCGCATCAGGTCACGTTTTTTCTCTCTTCTATTCACATTCCCCCTCCGTCCCTCCCCCACCCCCCCTTCCATTGCCCCCTTCCATCCCCCCTCCGTCCCCCCTCCGCCCCCCCTCCTCACTTCTCTCTCTCCGTCTCTCTCCTCCCTGCTGACCCTGCCTTGTTTTTACTCTTGATAACTGAGGACAGAGTTTCTTTTGTCATTAATTGGTCTCATCTGGCTGAAGTCTCATCTACAGGCTTCTTACAGATAAGAACACCAGGCTGCATGTTCAGATTTACCTTTTAATTGCAGCAGTGTTCAAGATGGTCATACTAATGAAGAGAGTTCCTCTGACAATATGTCATGTGGGGATGAAAACATGGATATTTTGTTAACTTAAGCCAATCCTTCAATGAAATCCGAATATGTAGACCACGAGTCATCTGTTATCTTATTATTATTATTATTATTATTATTATTATTTTGCAGTAAAGATTGGCTGCATATAGCTTATCATGTTGATACCAGATAACCCCCCTCTGGTGTTGTGATCAGCAGGTTTAAGATCCAGGATCAGACTGGTTCTGTCTCACTCCCCTCATGTGGATCACATCATTCTCACGCCAAGTTAAACGCTACATTAAACGGACACATTTCAGAAGCTAGAACGAATCACGTTTCCTTTTTATTCTGCTTCTGAAGCAGCAGACCGTCTCTTTAGTGATGTGGAGACACTTCAGGCTCCAGGATGCTGAAAATGATTTCACACTAATGTCAAAGGTGGCGAGAAGTGAAGCAATTTACTGTGAAGCTTAAACTTCATGGCTGTTAGTGTAGCCAAGGTTTAAGATTTATAAGCTTGTCTGAAAACTGACCTGTTTATCAGAATCAGAATCGGGTTTAATCACTATGCAAGATTTACAAACATATAATTCACTGTGGCAGAAATGAGCAAACATAGAACATATATGTGACATTATAAAATAATAATAATACAATGTAAAATACACTACAATTTTGATACAAATAACATAGAAGTAACTGTGAGGGAGAGAGAATGTGTGTGTGCGTTTATCAAAGAATGCAAGATGTTGTTTGCAGACTAGATTCAAATGAATTAGATCAAGCTATCTGATTTAATAGTTTATTTTGCCAATGAATTAATTTAATGAATTAACATCTCTGTCAAGATAGTTGACTTTCACTCAAATAAAATAGGATTTATTCGTCATTCTTAGAGCAGTTGGGATTTCTTAGCAGACTACAAAAGTACACTTCATATAGATTTCAGGCAAAGTTAAATGTGTAAATAACCTAATAACACTGCCTTATTCTTAACGGACTGTTTTAAAAAGTAAAACATAAAAATCGAACGAGGAAAATATATTATTAATAAGAAAAAAACATCTAGCCTATTTTTTATGTTTTTCACATTTAACAAGTTTTATAAAGACTGATTTATATGGAACAAGTTACACTTTTTTGCAAGGCTATTATTATTTTAGTATAAAATAACAGCAGGATCTAGTCTTCACACGTAGCTTCTGCTCAAGACAAACCAAATAATTCTGTCTATGAGACGAGAAAACGGCTTTAGAAATGAGACATTTAAAATATGAAATATGAAATCTGTCTAATCAGAAAGCAGCTGTTTTTGCTTTCAGCCTACTGACCCTATCAGCACATAACCCATTTAATAATAAACACAGAGCAAATTAAAATGAAAGTAATACGAATATAAAACATATTATATATATATAATATATATAAAGAAATACTGAAAAACTGAAGATATATATATATATATATAAATATAAATAATCAACATTCCAGCCTTCTGTCTCTCACAAGAAAACAGAGACACATTTTTATTTCTGTTAGATGAATCCAACTCTCAGATGCCTGCCAGGCTTATCTCCCAGATCTGTAGACCTTCTTTACTCCAGCCTATCAGCCTCATCCTTATTCTCTCCATAACTTTACAAACGTTTTCCTCAAAAGGAGATTTCTGTATCCTGAAACGCTCTTTAAGAGAGGTTCTGCTAAGGGTGACTGCTGGTTTTCATTAGCGTTATTTTTGAAACGTTAGGCCGTGAAGCGGCAAGATGAGCGATGAAGAGAGACAGAGAGAGAGACAGAGAGAGACAGAGAGAGAGAGAGAGAGAGATGAAGAGAGAGAGAGAGAGAGAGAGAGAGAGAGAGAGAGAGAGAGAGCGACAGAGACAGAGAGACAAACAGAGAGAGGGAGAGTAAGAGAGAGAGAGAGAGAGAGAGAGAGAGAGAGAGAGAGAGAGAGAGAGAACTAATGGACCCTATTTTCTGGATGGTGGAGCATGAATACATTTCTCTTTATCTATTTTTCTCCCGGAAAGAACCACTGAATCAATCAAAAGGAGAAGCTCGTATTTAATATTTCTAATAAATAAATAGCCTAAATAAAACCCAACAGAGACAAACAGCACAGAGACAGAAGTCT
>CM059329.1:364327-367013 GCA_030340685.1 Protosalanx chinensis
TCTCTCCTCTCTCTCTTTCTCTCCTCTCTCTCTTTCTCTTCTTTCTCTCTCTCTTTCTATTCTCTCTCTCTTTCTCTCCTCTCTCTCTCTCTTCTCTCTCTCTTCTCTCTTCTCTTTAGTCTGTCTGTCTTTCTGTCAAACTTCTCTCTCTCCCTCATCAAAGTTATGTTGGGATAAATCCCTGTTCTTTCCCTCCAAGGAGAAAAAGACACAAAGGGAAAAGATTCATCACATTTAGAATTTGCATTAAAATGAAAGTGGCACCATATTTCTGCACAAAAAAACACAAAAAGACAGAAGAGAGAAGTCAGACAGACAGTGGAAGAAGGAGGGAGAGAAGAGGAGGATCGAAAAGGAGAGAAAAAGCCATTTCAATGGGTTAGAGGAAAGGATTAACTAGTACGACCGTCAGCTATATCAAAAAATGTGTTGCTCATTGTTCTCTCTCTCTCCCTCTCTCTCTCTCTCCTTTTCCCCTCCCCCCTCTCTCTCCCTTTTTATCTCCCTCTCTCTCCCTTTTTATCTCCCTCTCTCCCTTTCTCCCTCTCTTTCTCTCCCCCTCTCCCCCTTTTCTCTCCCTTTCTCTCTCTCCCTCTTTTTCTCTCTCTCCTTTTCCCCTCCCCCCTCCCTCTCTCCCCCCCCCCTCTCTCTCGATCTCTGGCCGTTCAACTCACTCAAGCGTTACCTTGAGGGGGCTGGGGGCGTTGGGGGTGGGGGGGGAGGAGAGAGATGGGGGGAGGGGGGGTGGGTTATCCTCTCCTCACCTCTTTGGTGCCAGGAGAACAAAAACACCACCTCTACCACCCTGTTTGTGTCTGTGTGAGAGTGTGTGTGTGCGTGTCTGTCGGTGTGTGTGTGTGTGTGCAGGATATCAATAGGCATGCTCGTTTACTCACCAATGATTCTGCTGTGAATAATTCACATCGTTTTTCATTTGAAAATAGATTGTTTTCCTTTTACTGTGTTTGTACTCCAGCTGAGTTATGGTGTGACGCACACACATGCACATGTGTGTGTGTGCGCATGTGTCCGACTTTAACCGTGGTGAGATTGACTGACAGCCTGCCCTCCTCTGGCCCCTCCTACTGCCCTGTGTCTCTCCACTGCCCTCCTCTGGCCCCTCCTACTGCCCTGTGTCTCTCCACTGCCCTCCTCTGGCCCCTCCTACTGCCCTGTGTCTCTCCACTGCCCTCCTCTGGCCCCTCCTACTGCCCCGTGTCTCTCCACTGCCCTCCTCTACCTCCAAAGGCACTCATGGAATAACCCTCAGCTGTAGTTTGTGTAGGTGTGTCGTGGCAGTGCAGTGGGCTAGGGCGTTGGGCTAGCAAGTGCCTGGGGGAACGTCCCTGTAATTGCTGTGAGTCGCTCTGGATAAGAGCGTCTGATAAATGACTAAATGTGAGTGTGTGTGTGTGTGTGCCTGTCACTAGTCTCAGCTGGTGTCTCCAGTCTGTGTGTCCCTCCGGCAGGACTGACACACACACCAGGACTGTCTCAGCAGGTTCATGAGCCTCATGGCTCTGAAGACAGCACTCCAGCTCTCTCTCCAACCAATGGTGTAACTCCATGGCTTGATTGACAGGTACTACGAGACAGGAAGTATTGACAGGTACTACGAGACAGGAAGTATCCGCCCAGGGGTGATTGGGGGATCCAAACCAAAGGTTGCTACACCCAAAGTGGTCGACAAGATCGCCGATTACAAACGCCAAATCCCACCATGTTTGCCTGGAGGATCCGGGATCGACTGCTAGCGGACCGAGTGTGCGACAACGACAGTGTTCCCAGCGTCAGCTCAATCAACAGGTGAGGAGAGAGAGAGAGAGAGACAGAGAGAGAGAGAGAGAGAGAGAGAGAGGGAGAGAGAGAGAGGGAGAGAGAGAGAGAGAGGGAGAGACAGAGAGAGAGAGGGAGAGAGAGAGGGAGAGAGGAGAGAGAGAGGGAGGGAGAGAGAGGAGAGAGAGAGAGAGGGAGAAGACAAGAGAGGAGAGGGAGAGAGAGAGGGAGAGAGAGAGAGAGAGGCGAAGAGAGAGAGAGAGGAGGGAGAGAGATAGATAGGTTGTGCCAGTAAGGGGTGTGCGTGTCTAGTAGAGGTGTGTGAGTGAGAGAGAGAGGGAGAGAGACAGATAGGGGGAGAAAGGAGAGAAAGAGGAGAGAGTGAGAGAAAGAGGGGAAGACAGAAAGAGAGAGAGAGGGGGAGAGTGAGAGAGAGAGGGAGGGAGAGTGAGAAGGAGAGGGAGGGAGAGAGAGAGAGAGAGAGAGAGAGAGAGAGAGGGAAAGACAGAGAGAGAGGACATATTGGAGGCTAGTGAGAAGAGAATAGCAACGAGGCCCCAGCTCCATATTTATAAGAGCTGCAGCTCAGTGGTTCAACACGATGGTACAATGACAACCCCTTCCCCTGAGCACAGAGAGAGAGAGGGGGGGGGGGGCGGGGGGGGGAGGGAGGGGGGGGGAAAGGGAAGAGAGGGTGTGCTTGAGCAGCCAAGCAGGAAGTGTGAGGCCCCTCTGCCATGTCAGCCTGCCGCCTAGCCACTTCACTCACACACACACACACTCACTCACACACACTCACACACACACAGACAACACACAACACACACAAACACACACACACACACTCTCACACACTCTACGCACACACACTCTCACACAACTCACACACATACACGGTCTTACGATGCTC
>CM059329.1:367513-392513 GCA_030340685.1 Protosalanx chinensis
AGAGAGAGAGGGAGGGAGAGAGAGAGAGGGAGAGAGAGAGGGAGAGAGGGATAGAGAGAGGGAGAGAGAGAGGGAGAGGGAGAGAGAGGGAGAGAGAGGGAGAGAGAGGGGAGAGGGAGAGAGAGAGAGAGAGAGAGAGAGAGAGAGACGGAGACAGAGAGAGAGAGACGGAGAGAGAGCGAGGAGAGAGAGAGAGAGAGAGAGAGAGAGGAGAGAGAGAGAGAGAGCGCGACATGTTCAGAATCAGAATACTCTGAATCCCCGAGGGGTTCATCCTGCAGTATGATCCTACAGCTGAACTGGACCATAGTTTCATGGTTCAGGCAGTACCAAGCTAAGTGCAGGCATGTTGTCAAGGCCTGGGTGATCTGCCTGAACCTCTCTCTCTCTCTCTCTCTCTCTCTCTCTCTCTCTCTCTCTCTCTCTCTGCTTGCTTGGTCGCCCCTCTCTCTCTCCCTCTGGACAGTGTAACAGAATACACAGTGGCATGCGTTCCGGCATCGTTGTCCTGGGCAACGGGAAGGGTTCCATCCGCAGCAACCAGATCTATAACAACAAGGAGGCAGGAGTGTACGTGCTGTTCAATGGAAACCCTGTAGTAAGGTGGGGTGACAGGAACTAACCAGAGACTGCTTCATGTTAAATCTTTAGCTGTGTGCTTTTGATTCTCACACTTTAACTTCCTCTCTCACTCTTTCTGCCCTTCTTTTTTCCCTCTCCCTCTCTCCCCCCTCTTTCATTCTCTCTGTCTTTTGAACTTTTTTTTTTTTTTTTTAAACATGAATTTACATTAATTAAATGAATTGGTCTCCTTCTCCCTCCCTCTGTCTCGCAGTGGGAATCACATCTTCCAGGGCCAAGCAGCAGGAATAGCTGTGAATGAGAGTGGCAGAGGCATGATAATAGGTAGGACATGATAATAGGTAGGACATGATAATAGGTAGGACATGATAATAGGTAGGACATGATAATAGGTAGGACATGATAATAGGTAGGACATGATAATAGGTAGGACATGATAATAGGTAGGACATGATAATAGGTAGGACATGATAATAGGTAGGACATGATAATAGGTAGGACATGATAATGGGTAGGACATGATAATAGGTAGGACATGATAATAGGTAGGACATGATAATAGGTAGGACATGATAATAGGTAGGACATGATAATAGGTAGGACATGATAATAGGTAGGACATGATAATAGGTAGGACATGATAATGGGTAGGACATGATAATAGGTAGGACATGATAATGGGTAGGACATGATATTGCACCCACACAGCACCAGAGACACTCTCTGGAAACACAGCTTTTCAAATCTACACATCTGTTTGTCTTCCCTTTAATGTCATCCATCCATCCATCATTTGTTCCTTCCCTAATCCCTCCATCCATCCCTCCATCATTTGTTCCTTCCCTAATCCCTCCATCCATCCCTCCATCTCTCCCTCCATCCATCTCTCCCTCCATCCATCTCTCCCTCCATCCATCTCTCCCTCCATCCATCCCTCCATCTCTCCCTCCATCCATCCCTCCATCTCTCCCTCCATCCCTCCATCTCTCCCTCCATCTCTCCATCTCTCCCTCCATCTCTCCCTCCATCTCTCCCTCCATCTCTCCCTCCATCTCTCCCTCCATCCCTCCCTCCATCTCTCCCACCATCTCTCCCTCCATCCCTCCATCTCTCCCTCCATCCCTCCATCTCTCCCTCCATCTCTCCCTCCATCTCTCCCTCCATCCCTCCATCTCTCCCTCCATCTCTCCCTCCATCCCTCCATCTCTCCCTCCATCTCTCCCTCCATCTCTCCCTCCATCCCTCCATCTCTCCCTCCCTGTTAGAGAACGTGATCAGGGAGAACCAGTGGGGGGGGCGTGGACATTCGGAGAGGAGGTGATCCGGTGCTGAAGAACAATCACATCTGTCATGGCTTCTCTGATGGGGTGGTGGTTGGAGAGCGGGGGCGTGGCCTCATCGAGGGGAACCACATCTACTGTGAGCTCACTTCCTGCCGTGTGTGATGTCACCGGGGTGTGTGTTGTGTTTTCTGAGACTGTGGTCGACCCTCTGAGTGATTCTGTCCTCTGCTGTCTCTAGGTAACAAAGGCTGTGGTGTGTGGGTCATGTCCTCCAGCCTCCCCCAGCTGCTGGGGAACTACATTACCCATAACCGCATGTACGGCCTGGCCGTGTTCTGCAGGAAGGACCCAGAGAGCGCAGGGCAGAGGGAGGCGTACCAGGACGGGGGGGAAGGAGGAGGAGGGGGGGGTGAAGGAGGAGGAGGAGGAGGACAGGAGAACTTTAATGACGAAGGAGAGTTGCTGGCGTGGGAGAGTGATCTGGACAGTGAAGATGAACGCTTCTCTGCACGACGCCCCATCAGCATCGCTCTAGTAGAGTGTAACTGCATGAGCCGGAACGGAGGTGAACACTCAGTATGACCTCAATATGACCTCAGTATTATGACCTCATTATTATGACCTCAGTATTATGACCTCAGTATTATGACCTCAGTATTATGACCTCAGTATGACCTCAGTTTGACCTCAGTATGACCTCAGTATTATGACCTCATTATTATGACCTCAGTATTATGACCTCAGTATTATGACCTCAGTATTATGACCTCAGTATGACCTCAGTTTGACCTCAGTATGACCTCAGTATGACCTCACCTAGTACACAGGCTGTGTGTTTGTGTAGCAGCCTTTATTCCCTGCTCATCTTCCTCTCTCCCTCCTCTCCTCTCCCCAGCGGTGGGCCTCTATGTGAAGAGCAGCGAGCCGTTGAATGTGGTAGCTAACCTTGTCAACAGTAACCATGGTGCTGGTGTTGCCGTGCTACAGAGCAGCCAGCTCACTCGGCTTGTTGCCAACTGCGTCCAAGGCAACAGCCGAGGTGGCATCACGGTGGACAGGGACTGCAGGGTTGAGCTCCGTGGAAACGGTGTCTATGACAACGCCGGCCATGGTGTTAGTTTCTATGGTGACGGGCAAATTGTGGAGAACGATGTGGTGGGTAACCGTGGATACGGGATACGGGTGATGGACTGTGCGGATGTGAAGGTGAACAGAGAGAACACACACACACACACTCACACACACACACACTCACACACTCACACTCACACACTCACACACTCACACACACACACACACACACACTCACACACTTCAGGGTTGATTGGGTTGTCATGGTTTTGTGTATGGTCTTCCTCAGGTGTTGCGTAACCGTGTCCAGCCAGTTCAGGGGTGTGGCATCACCGTACAGGGGCTGGCCAAGGGCGTCGTCCAGGACAACCTGCTGTACCAAGGTCATCCTGGGAACGCCAAACCCCTGCTGCACTGCGATCCTGGCAGCGAGAGCTGTGTGCTGCCTAACAACAGTCTACTGATGCATAGCAACAGGTAGCTAAGCAACCTATTGTACCTCAACAAACCAGACAGTTTAAAGATGTAGATCTGACTGAACACTGTGTACTTTCTGCATGAGCCGCTGTTCAGATCCTGCTGTCTCCCTGCTGTTAGGACCTGTGCCTCCTCCCCCCCCTGGAGCCTGGAGAACCCCCCCCCTCGACCTCTAGTCGATGCTCCCTCAGGACCCCCAACCTCCTCTGCCCGACACCCCACCCACCTTGCCGTCTCCATGACCACCAGGATCACTGCCTCTGTGGAGAGTGGTTGCCATAACAATGGCAGTGTGTTCTGCACCATCCTGTGACAGATCCTGAGACATGACATCACTCTAGTGAGACATGACATCACTCTGGTGAGACATGACATCACTAGTGAGATATGACATCACTCTAGTGAGACATGACATCACTCCAGTGAGATATGACATCACTCTGGTGAGACATGACATCCCTCTAGTGAGACATGACATCACTCTGGTGAGACATGACATCACTCTGGTGAGACATGACATCACTAGTGAGATATGACATCACTCTGGTGAGACATGACATCACTCTAGTGAGACATGACATCACTCTAGTGAGATATGACATCACTAGTGAGACATGACATCACTCTAGTGAGACATGACATCACTCTAGTGAGACATGACATCACTCTAGTGAGATATGACATCACTAGTGAGACATGACATCACTCTAGTGAGACATGACATCACTCTAGTGAGACATGACATCACTCTAGTGAGACATGACATCACTCTAGTGAGATATGACATCACTCCACAGACTTTATGTGGAACATGTTACCACCTGACATGCTTCTAGAACAGTCTGTGTGTTCTAGAGCGCATCCTAAGCAAACTAGAACCCACTGGAAAATAACTAGCAAAACTTTTAGCACCACTTTTCTATTAAACCAACGGCAACATTTAGTAATCAAACTGTTGTCAGGACAACAACAACAAAACACAAGCTATCTTTAGGATTATAGCACATGAATACATGGGCACTTCTTTATATTCAAATGCTGGCGCACAGGTCAAGCTTTTATCCATATTTAATCCATTTAAACAATACATGAATTCACCATGGTATATAGGCGTAGTGAGCAGATCAAAGACATAGCTTAGTTGACTGGGGTGGAACTAGTTTGAAAGTCAGTTGGAGACGATCTCCATCTGCTCCAATGTTGAAGCAGTGCCTTGATGGATGGAGGTGTGGGCAGAGACCAATATAGCAAATCCTGAACTGATGTCCCTGAACAATGTGTGCCAGTAAACCAGCCTCGTCCCACAGCTCAGCCACAAGGCTGCTCTACCAAAAGGCTTCATCTAATCTGAAATGTGCAATATGTAAACGTCTACAGATGTGCCTCTACAATTTGCTATACAATATAAATATGGATGTTTTCAGTCCCTTGTCAAGTGTCCAGTTACTGCACAGTGTCCCAGTGTCCCTGTGTCCCAGTGTCTCAGTGTCCCTGTGTCCCTGTGTCCCAGTGTCTCAGTGTCCCTGTGTCTCTGTGTCCCAGTGTCTCAGTGTCCCTGTGTCCCAGTGTCCCTGTGTCTCTGTGTCCCAGTGTCTCTGTGTCCCAGTGTCTCAGTGTCCCAGTTCACAGGCTGGAAATGATTCATCACAAAGACTCTTCAGTTTCAGTTTTTTATTAGTTTAACAACTCTTCCTCACTTGGCAGGACTCTTGGTCTTGACCTCACTTCCTCTTGACCTCACTTCCTTTTGACCTCACTTCCTCTTGACCTCACTTCCTCTTGTCTAACGCATCTTCTTGCGTTTCCTGCTGTCGCGGGGCGGTTCGTATTTGACCAGAGGGAGCTCCAGAGAGGCCATCTTGTGCTCGTCCTTAAGCCCAACCTCGTCTGGATTGGCTCGGGCAGGCTTGCTCAACTTTAGCCTCATGGACTTGGCTACCTCCAGCATCCTGCAGGAGACAAGTGGAAGAGTTACACCCATACATACATTAAGCAATGTCTCTTGCATTTAATTTAAGATGTTATGACCAGCAGGTTCCCAGTGTGTAGAGACAGGCAGACGGACAGACAGACAGACGGACAGACAGGCAGACAGTCAGACAGACAGGCAGACAGGCAGACGGACAGGCAGGCAGACAGTCAGGCAGACAGGCAGACGGACAGGCAGGCAGGCAGACGGACAGGCAGGCAGACAGTCAGACAGGCAGACAGTCAGACAGGCAGACAGTCAGACAGACAGGCAGGCAGACGGACAGGCAGACAGTCAGACAGGCAGACAGTCAGACAGACAGGCAGATGGACAGGCAGACAGGCAGGCAGACGGACAGGCAGGCAGACAGTCAGACAGGCAGACAGGCAGACAGACAGGCAGACGGACAGACAGACAGACAGGCAGACAGTCAGACAGTCAGACAGACAGACAGTCAGACAGACAGACAGTCAGACAGTCAGTCAGACAGACAGTCAGTCAGACAGGCAGACAGTCAGACAGGCAGACAGGCAGACGGACAGACAGAGTAACCAGAGGCTCAGCTTCATACTTGCTCTCAGGGATCCCGAGGTCACGGTGAAGGGCTGTGAGGTCAGCAGTCATGTCACCCATGTGTAGCAGCAAGGCCAGGCAGTGGGCAGCCACTTTCACACGCATGGATGTGGAGACCATGTTCTGGACCCTGGACTCACACAAAACAGCAGTTAGGAATGTCTTATCAAAACTACAATTCCCAGTTCCCCCTGCTGTTGTTCAGGAAGTGGATCCCTACCTGCCGTTGTTGAAGGTCTCTACTGTAAAGGTCTTCATCAGCTTGTTCTGGATGATCCGAGGGCAGCCATCGTCCTCTCCGACTGGACAAACACAAACAGAGCTGTCACAGGAGTGCAAACACACTTCAGCCGTCACACACACACACACACACACACACCTCACACACACACACACAGCATGATACTTACACCTGCGTGGGTACATGTTCAAGCGGACCACCTTGAGCAGCAGGTTCAGATAGAAGGCACAGCGAGCCTGTCTGTCCCTGTCTGGACCCTCACTGGGCAAAGTGTCCAGCTGCTGCAGCACACACTGGCTCCTGCAACAAACACACACCCACACACACACACACACCCACACACACACACACACACACCCACACACACCACACACACACACCAGGGCCATGGAGTTACTCTGTTAAAAACAGAAATCCCTGCATTTTGCAACTCTAGATATTATAGAAGAATTCCTACCTTCCGCCTTCTCTCATCTTCTGCAAGTCCTCTGGGGAGAGACTGGCCATCCTGGATCCTGCCTCCTCCAGAGAGTTGTACTCTACTGGTGTTAACACTGACACGTGGATAAGGACACACATGCCAACAGGACTAAGTGGCTACATGTATATATGCTGACATCTTCACACACTCTATTCCACTAACGAGCCCCAGTCACCCCCATCCAGGGAGCAGGGGGAGGATACGGTCATCAAACAGGTACACCTTGTCAGGGGTGGGGGCGTCTGGGTGGCATGGAGGCAGGTAGGGAGTCACCTCTGACTGAGCCTGTGCCTGGGACAGCTCCTCCTGCAGGGCTGGGGAGGAGACAGAGAGAGAGCACAGGGGGGGGGGGGGCAGGGAGAGAGAGAGCACGGGGTGAGGAAGAGAGAGAGCACAGGGGGAGGAGGAGAGAGCACAGGGGGAGGAGGAGAGAGAGCACAGGGGGAGGAGGAGAGAGAGCACAGGGGGAGGAGGAGAGAGCACAGGGTGAGGAGGAGAGAGAGCACAGGGTGAGGAGGAGAGAGAGCACAGGGTGAGGAGGAGAGAGAGCACAGGGGGAGGAGGAGAGAGAGCACAGGGTGAGGAGGAGAGAGAGCACAGGGTGAGGAGGAGAGAGAGCACAGGGTGAGGAGGAGAGAGAGCACAGGGGGAGGAGGAGAGAGAGCACAGGGGGAGGAGGAGAGAGAGCACAGGGGGAGGAGGAGAGAGAGCACAGGGGGAGGAAGAGAGCACAGGGGGAGGAAGAGAGCACAGGGGGAGGAGGAGAGAGCACAGGGTGAGGAGGAGAGAGAGCACAGGGTGAGGAGGAGAGAGAGCACAGGGGGAGGAGGAGAGAGAGCACAGGGGGAGGAGGAGAGAGCACAGGGGGAGGAGGAGAGAGCACAGGGGGAGGAGGAGAGAGAGCACAGGGGGAGGAGGAGAGAGCGCACAGGGGGAGGAGGAGAGAGAGCACAGGGGGAGGAGGAGAGAGAGCACAGGGGGAGGAGGAGAGAGAGCACAGGGGGAGGAGGAGAGAGAGCACAGGGGGAGGAGGAGAGAGCGCACAGGGGGAGGAGGAGAGAGAGCACAGGGGGAGGAGGAGAGAGCGCACAGGGAAAGGCAGGGAAAACATGGGGGAGGCAGGTAGAAGAGGTTGGAGATTAGAATACGTAAATGTGCATTTCTGAAAGTGCTTCGATGCTCCACATGAATCTTATTGCTGTTAGCAGTTTGTCACATGCCTGACGCATCAGTGCAGTAATAATGTGGTTAGTGTGTACATGGGCCTGCATTCACCTTCCAGACCCTTCTGATCAATGATGTTCTGGGCTGCCTTGGCCACCGCCTGCTGCAGGGTCTCACTTCCCACCTGGTTCAGCCTGCGTGATGACAGAGCACGCTTCTGCTTGTTGGTGCCAAACGCTTCAATCAGCGAGTCCACCTAGTCAGAGAGGAAGAGGTTAGCAAGGAGAGACAAAACACATGTCTTTATCTGGTTAAACATGTCTTCATCTGGTTAAACATGTCTTCAACATGTCTTTATCTGGTTAAACATGTCTATCTGGTTAAACATGTCTTCATCTGGTTAAACATGTCTTCAACATGTCTTTATCTGGTTAAACATGTCTTTATCTGGTTAAACATGTCTTTATCTGGTTAAACATGTCTTCATCTGGTTAAACATGTCTTCAACATGTCTTTATCTGGTTAAACATGTCTTTATCTGGTTAAACATGTCTTTATCTGGTTAAACATGTCTTCATCTGGTTAAACATGTCTTCATCTTGTATCTTGTCCTTGGGCAAGGCACTTCACCCTCCTGTCCTCTGGGGGGAATGCCCCTGTACTGATGGATAAGAGCGTCTGCTGAATGACTACATGTCAGTGTAATGTGTAGGTGTGCGTGTACCTTGTCTCTGAATGTTTTGCTGTTACTAGACGTGTCAGCCTCTGTGGAGCTTTCGCCTGGAAGAAAACGGACACATTCACCCTATCACTGCATCTCTGAGGAAGCATGATTCATGTCCATATCCTGGAACAGGAAGGGATACCAGTGAAAAGCAGATGGTGTTCTTGAACGCAGCCTGTATAAGATGTTTGTGCTTGTTTATCTGTTACCTGGGATAACTGGCTGCATGTTGAAGAGCAGAGCATTATGAACCTCCATCTTCCTGCTCTCCTTGTTTAGGACTCCAACATAGTATCTGTAAACAGTGGGGGGGGGAGACACCTGTTTGCTCTAACACTGGAATACTTCTGCCCTCCTGGAAACACTAGTCAGTCCGGTGGTGTTTGTATAACAGGGATGACCGAGTCCTTCTATAGCAGGACCAAGAAGAACACATACCTGCAGAGGTTGTTACACTTTAAGGATCCTGTTTCAAAGTTATTCCCAACATAGGTGAGTCTGTCTGATTCAGCCACCTGTGTGGATGACAGAGTTAGTGAACCTTTTCATGACGGGATGAAAGCTGCTCTAAAGACGCTGATCTCTTACCAACAACCTTCTGTTCTTCTTCCTGGGATTGTTCTCTTCGACATTCTTGTAAAAGGTGAACTTTAGATGATCTGTGTTCTGCAAGGTCCCGTTAGAGAACTGAACTAAAGAGAAAACATCAGGTGAGGGTCTCTAAAGAGAACACATCAGGTGAGGGTCTCTAAAGAGAACACATCAGGTGAGGGTCTCTAAAGAGAACACATCAGGTGAGGGTCTCTAAAGAGAACACATCAGGTGAGGGTCTCTAAAGAGAACACAGCACATCAGGTGAGGGTCTCTGAAGAGAACACAGCACATCAGGTGAGGGTCTCTAAAGAGAACACAGCACATCAGGTGAGGGTCTCTAAAGAGAACACAGCACATCAGGTGAGGGTCTCTAAAGAGAACACAGCACATCAGGTGAGGGTCTCTGAAGAGAACACAGCACATCAGGTGAGGGTCTCTGAAGAGAACACAGCACATCAGGTGAGGGTCTCTGAAGAGAACACATCAGGTGAGGGTCTCTAAAGAGAACACATCAGGTGAGGGTCTCTGAAGAGAACACATCAGGTGAGGGTCTCTAAAGAGAACACATCAGGTGAGGGTCTCTAAAGAGAACACAGCACATCAGGTGAGGGTCTCTGAAGAGAACACAGCACATCAGGTGAGGGTCTCTAAAGAGAACACAGCACATCAGGTGAGGGTCTCTAAAGAGAACACAGCACATCAGGTGAGGGTCTCTAAAGAGAACACAGCACATCAGGTGAGGGTCTCTGAAGAGAACACAGCACATCAGGTGAGGGTCTCTAAAGAGAACACATCAGGTGAGGGTCTCTGAAGAGAACACATCAGGTGAGGGTCTCTGAAGAGAACACAGCACATCAGGTGAGGGTCTCTGAAGAGAACACAGCACATCAGGTGAGGGTCTCTGAAGAGAACACAGCACATCAGGTGAGGGTCTCTGAAGAGAACACAGCACATCAGGTGAGGGTCTCTGAAGAGAACACAGCACATCAGGTGAGGGTCTCTAAAGATAACACATCAGGTGAGGGTCTCTAAAGAGAACACATCAGGTGAGGGTCTCTAAAGAGAACACATCAGGTGAGGGTCTCTAAAGATAACACATCAGGTGAGGGTCTCTAAAGAGAACACACAGCACATCAGGTGAGGGTCTCTAAAGAGAACACATCAGGTGAGGGTCTCTGAAGAGAACACAGCACATCAGGTGAGGGTCTCTAAAGAGAACACACAGCACATCAGGTGAGGGTCTCTAAAGAGAACACATCAGGTGAGGGTCTCTAAAGAGAACACAGCACATCAGGTGAGGGTCTCTGAAGAGAACACAGCACATCAGGTGAGGGTCTCTGAAGAGAACACAGCACATCAGGTGAGGGTCTCTAAAGAGAACACACAGCACATCAGGTGAGGGTCTCTAAAGAGAACACAGCACATCAGGTGAGGGTCTCTAAAGAGAACACAGCACATCAGGTGAGGGTCTCTGAAGATCTGTGGATTTCAGGAGCACCCACGTGTGCGACGGAAACACATCTTTTCCAGTGAAACATCAAAGTCCAGGGCTCCAGAACTGCGGTATTGTTGTATTAAAAATGCATTTTAATGATACAGACAAAATGACACGTAAAATAGTTATAATAGTTACCGATAACTGCTTTATCTGCGTCTCTTTCCTCTTCGCAAGATACGAGGGAACACTTGGCGTCCATGTTTGTTGTCACTGCTGCTGATCCCTGCTGGAACTGCAGCGCCTCCTGCTGGGTGAAGAGTGGTACTGCAGCATCCCCTGTGGTGAGGAGTGGTACTGCAGCGCCCCTGTTGTGAGGAGTGGTACTGCAGCTCTGACTGTCACCACAGCGCCATCTAGCGTGTCTAGGAGAGACTACAGCTTCCAGTCTGTCTGCAACATGAAACATTACAGAGGTCGTCGTGAGACTCTTTAGTCGTCGTTGGTTAATATTTTACTGCTCAGAATTGTCACTGATTTTACAAGAGATAAACAAATCATCCACTAACATCAGATATCTAGTCTGATTGCAAAGATTGAAGCAAACATCAGGCTTGAAAATGTGCAGCTCCTTCCCCGCCATACTCTCCCACATTAGGATACATTCACATTTATCAGATCCTCTTATCCAGAGTGACTTACAGCAAGTACATGGACATTCCCCCCTGGGGGAAATACGGTGAAGTGCCTTTCCCAAGGACACAACGTCATGTTGGAACGGTCGGAAATTGAACCGATAACATTCTTATTACTCGACCGAGTCCCTAGCCGCTCAGCCACCTGATTCCAGGACTCCAGGAGAAGTTTGTCCAGGTATCTAAACCATCCAGCAGGATCCATCCCTCCCCTCCGCCCTCTGCCCTCCAGGGTCCAGTGACCAAGCATCACCAGCCGGGGAGGATCAGCCTCACTTCAGCCTCACATCAGCCTCACTTCAGCCTCACCACCATGGATGAACAACCAGCATGACCACATATCAAACACTCTCTAGTTCAGCAGCTTAATACGACATTTCACTGGACATTAACCAGGCTTGCTCCTCATCAGGAGGCTCGGCGGCTCTTCCTGTGTTGTCTAGCTACGGGACCGATGCTAAGCTAACTGGCTAACAAACTGCCCTGACGGACCAGGTTTCAGAGTAAGTAAGAGGAAGATAGAGGAAGAGGAAGATACTAATGGTGTGTTTTGAACCCTAGATGTTGATATTAGGTTATCTGTTTCATTATAGAGCACAAGACAAGCTTAATGTGAGCTGTAAGGTAATGTTATTAGCCAGCTAGCTTGCTAACTAGCCTCCACTAACTGGAGGATAAGTTCCTTTAAGATGCTATAGAATTGTGCTTGTGTACTTTTTAAATGGTACAAAAGCTCATATGAGCTCAAAGTGATTGATTTGCTTGTCTTGGAAGTAGTTACTCGTGGCGTGGTCCTTCTGTGTGTGGCCCCTGGCAGGGCTCCCCTGTAAGATGTGAGGTGGTCCTTCTGTGTGTGGCCCCTGACAGAGGTCCCCTGTAAGATGTGAGGTGGTCCTTCTGTGTGTGGCCCCTGACAGGGCTCCCCTGTAAGATGTGAGGTGGTCCTTCTGTGTGTGGCCCCTGGCAGGCTCCCCTGTAAGATGTGAGGTGGTCCTTCTGTGTGTGTGGCCCCTGGCAGAGGTCGCCTGGCACCCGACACACACTCAAACAATATTAGTTAGTGAAATGTCCCCACTGTCGATCATTTCTTCTAGTTCATGTCAAATTGTCAGCTTCCACTTGGATCCTGAGTCAAACGTAACTTCTTAAGTGTTCTATCCACTTTCATCTTTGCAAACGTGTTCCATCTCATCTGTTCCCGTCCCAGCCTTTCTCTCCCCTTCAGTCCTTCCATTCTCAACATAATTACATTTACACTCAGTCATTCATCAGATGCTCTTATCCAGAGCTACTTACAGTAAGTACAGGGACATTCCTCCTGAGGGAAGTAGGGTGAAGTACCTTGTCCAAGGACACAATGTCATGTTGCCACGGCCTTGGATTCGAACCAGGGACCTTCTGATTACTCTCTGTTCTCATCGCTGTTCATCCACATGATGTTTCCTGTATTTCCCTCTCCAGGTAGCCCACATCATGGACTTCCCCGGACATTTTGAGCAGATCTTCCAGCAGCTCAACTACCAGCGTGTGCACGGCCAGCTGTGTGACTGTGTCATAGTGGTGGGCAGCCGCCAGTTCAAGGCCCACCGCTCCGTGTTGGCAGCATGCAGCACACACTTCAGGGCCTTGTTCACTGTTGCCCAGGGAGACGGCAGCATGAACATGATCCAGCTGGACAGCGAGGTGAGGAGGATGACATCACTGTCGTTAGGAGTGATGTCATTAGGAGTGATGTCATTACTGATACTAAGCCTCGCATCTGTACTATGGAAAAACCCAATGGACATATTTGCATGTATTTTATACATATACGACTGTGTACTTCATTTCTTTATTTAATTTCCTGATCTGTATTCTAGTGCCTTTACTCTTTTGTCTGTGCATTGATGTAACAGGGTAGGGAACCCTGGTCCTCAAGAGCCATAGTCCTGAAGGTTTTAGATGATTCCCAGCTCCAGCACACCTGATTCTAATCATCAGGCTTCCACAGAGCTCGATAACGACCCTTCATTAGAATCAGGTGTGCTGGAGCAGGGAAACATCTAAAACCTTCAGGACAGTGGCTCTCGAGGACCAGGGTTCCCTGCCCCTAATGTAACAGAAGAGTTTCCCCCTGTGGATCAGTCCAGTATCTGTGCTCTGTCTTCAGGTGGTGACATCAGAAGCCTTTGCTGCCCTGGTGGACATGATGTACACCTCCACTCTCATGCTGGGGGAGAGTAACGTCATGGACATCCTATTGGCCGCCTCCCACCTCCACCTTAACGGTGTGGTCAAGGCCTGCAAGCACTACCTGACCACCCGCACCCTTCCCATGTCCCCCCCAGCCTCCGCTGACAGGCAGGCCCACCACCACCAGCTCCAGACAGACCAGCAGAGGCACAGGCAGCAGCAGGTAGCAGAGTTAGCAGCTAATGCTAATCCAAATGGAAATTCCAACTTGGCTGCTAACGCTGCTGGTTTAGCGGCTAACGCTGCTAACGCTGCTAAATCCAGACTCCAGCGCTCGTTCCTCCTGCAGCAACTCGGACTGAGCTTGGTGAGCTCAGCCTTGGGGGGGATGGAGGAGGAGGGGGTGGGAGGGGCTGCGGTTCAACAGAGGGCCTCCTTTCCCATTCGCCGCTTTCACAAGCGGAAGCCTTCCTTGGGCCTATCAGAGGACAGGCCCAGGCAAAGGCCACGCCCCTCAGTGGAGGCTGGGGCGAGTGGCGAAAGAGAGGAGGTGGGGCTTCTCTCTCCTGACTCGCACAAGATGGGGGAGGAGTCTAATCTGGAGGCCACGCTCGTCGGCTTTGTAGGAGGCGTGTCCCAAGATGACCAACAGATGCCAAGCCAATCAGACGGAGGCCACTGCAATGGAGAGGTGCCCAGACTGATGCAGGAAGGGGTGGGGAAGGAGGAGTACGTGGATGGAGGGAATGGGTCCTTGAAGGTGAAGGTGGTGACAGAGGAAGAAGAAGCAGAAGATGGCCGACCGAAGGTACGAAGCCAAGCCTATTTGATGGCTGTCATTTGGAACAAAATGTATTCAACTTAGTCTGAAAAATTATCTTCTAATTTCAGTATGAACGGATGTTGTTGTGGTTCCTCAGGTACTGGTGAAGCAGGAACCAGTGAGTTCCCCGGAGCCCGTAGATGAGGCCAGTGATGTGAACTCCCAGGCTGAGGGCAGCGGCCTCAGTGACCAACCAGAGTCCAGGAGGCGAGACGAGGAGAAGGTGGAGGAGGAGCTGAGCCCAGAGAGCAGCGACCACAGCTTCACCTCCGAGCCCCAGACCAGGGAGCAGCATCCGCCGAAGGCCAGCCTGGCCAGGGGGAGTGGGGGTGCAGCTGGGGGGGGGTTTGGCTGTGGGGATGGGTTGGATGGGAAGTCTGGCTTCAGCATCACTAGCTTCCTCAGTGCCAGGGTGTTTGGAGGGGCAGGGTCCGGCCTGGTTGCCGTGGACGATGACCTCCCAAACACCACGACGACCAGCGATGGTGCTGCGCGTCACTGGACAGAAGCCACTGGACACTCCGGTGACTCCGCCTCCTCCTCTCTGCTGCATCCATCCTCCAGCAGTCACTTACTGGGAGGTGAAGGGTGCAGCTCCTTCACTGATGCAGAGTCACTCTTCCTCCGCCCCCTCCATGATGGGAGTGTCAGCCCCAGGGGCGGGGCGGGAGACCCCTTTGCTTTGGACTACCAGCGCTCCAGTGTGGGGCTGCACCCGCTGGTCCGGGCCAGCAGGGGTAGTGTTGGTGCAGCCGCAGCCTCTCTGGGTTTCCCTGGCTTCCGACGCATCGCTCCCAAGATGTCCGCCGGCCTGGGAGGAGAGGGCAGCATTGGAGGAGGAGCTCTGATCCAGGACGCCTCCTCCTCCACCTCCTCCTCCTCCTCCCTGGGGGGTTCGCTGCTACTGAACGGGGCTGGGATGTACGAGACTGGAAGTGGTCCCCCTAACAGCTCCCACCCCCCCCAGCTGACGAGAGCCTCAGCGGACGTCCTGTCCAAGTGTAAGAAGGCTCTGTCGGAGCACAACGTCCTGGTGGTAGAGGGAGCCAGGAAGTACGCCTGCAAGATCTGCTGCAAAACCTTCCTGACGCTGACAGACTGCAAGAAGCACATCCGTGTTCACACGGGCGAGAAGCCCTACGCCTGCCTGAAGTGTGGCAAGCGCTTCAGCCAGTCCTCACACCTCTACAAACACTCCAAGACCACCTGTCTGAGGTGGCAGAGCAGCAACATGCTGCTGTGAGGCCCCCTGCCTGGGCAGGACCCTGGTCTGAGGCCCCCTGCCTGGGCAGGACCCTGGTCTGAGACCCCCTGTCTGGGCAGGACCCTGGTCTGAGACCCCCTGTCTGGTCTGAGACCCCCTGTCTGGGCAGGACCCTGGTCTGAGACCCCCTGTCTGGTCTGAGAGCCCCTGTCTGGGCAGGACCCTGGTCTGAGACCCCCTGTCTGGGCAGGACCCTGGTCTGAGAGCCCCTGTCTGGGCAGGACCCTGGTCTGAGACCCCCTGTCTGGGCAGGACCCTGGTCTGAGACCCCCTGCCTGGGACCCTGAAGCACTGCTGTAGCCTGGAAGCTGTCTGTCTGCTTCTTGTTCATTCTCATCAGACTGAGGGGCAGACTGTAGTTTTAGGGGTAAAAACCAGGAGAGATTCACAATGAGGACCTCGACAACAGCAGCACCTTTCCTTCAACATCCTCTGGTCCGTTAGACTGTTAGTCTCTAGTTTTAGTCTTATCAGATTTTTCCCTGCAGAATATCAATGTTGTCTAACTGAGTGTTACTGAGTATTGGTTGATGTTCTTGTTGAAGATTAACTCAATTAGCATTCTTCTTTAAGAAACTCCTAACAGGGTGTTGAATTGTCTGTGTCCTGATAAAGGAAAGGTTTCTGGGATGATGCCTTTAGGCTGCGCACCTTTTGACTAGGACGGCTGTCTGCTTCCAGGCCTTTGGTTTGTCTGTTTTTGGAATCCTTTTTTAATTTGCACATGACCAGTCCTGATAGTGTGTATGTGAGTGTATTGAAATGCACAGCTTTTGTCTTCGTCTAAAGCCTTATGAAGGAGTATTCTGGAAGATGAGAACATTATAAATGTAAATATTGCACATAAAATGGCTTTAATCACATGCCATTATGAAGAGAATTTAAAAAGAAAAGGAAATCCACTGAATTAGTTGTGTAACAGTTTGATAAATCATTTGCATATCAAATTACCTTTTATGAACATCTGATGCTTGGTACTTTAACATTGGCAGAACTAGACAAATACTTTGCCATGGATGGAAAATGTCACAAATCCTTCCAGAAATGTTCTGTAGAATGTCAAACCCAGGATAGGCAAAGTTTGTGAAATTGTTCTTAGTTTGAAAGTATTCAGTTCCAAATCTCTCACTTCTCCAGAACAGATGAACCAGCTGCCTGAATACCCCCAGGAGGTTGACTGACAGGTTGTTCATCCAATCATTGCATTCGATCTGAATGCTGTCCAATCACCCCCCCCCCCCCCAAACCATAACCAATCAGACTTCTGATGGCAGTTTTAAAGTGTGTGTGTTTTTTCTAAGGCAGTGTTGATTCAGTCCTGTAGAGTTCTGCTAGTGAGCTATAGATCAGAACAAAGTCTGTCTTAACTGTGTTGATGTTCCTGCCATGTTCTCCTAATGAATCCTAGATCAGTTCCAGAAGGACAGGCTGAAGCTCCTGCAGAGCAGAGAGATGTTCGGGTTCCTTTAGAACAGTATCCGTGTTCCTGTTGTAGCTTCTCAGTCAGTGTCAAACATGAGGTCATCCACTGCTTCTGTTTCCTAGTTGGCACCTCACTGTAGTCTTTACACTGTTCAAAAGATTTGCCTTTTCTATGACATTAACATGAGTATTCACTTTTTTTTCTTCTTTATACCTCTCAAATGATTTGCTTCCTAGGATTTTGTGACTGTAAACATAAGCTATATTCTTACTACTCTTCATATCGAACTTTTGAAAACATACAGTATTAAAGATTGTTTGAAACAAAGGGTTTATTTTTAGTCAGGCAGAAATACTGGGGTTCTCATTAGAGATTCATGATGTTGAAGACCCTGTTACAAAAATCTAAAATGACTTCCAATTCTCTCACTGTGACTAAGTGTTGCCATGGTTATTGTCCATTCTACCAGTTGTTTAAAAGGTTTCTTTATATATTTGCACTGTAATCATATTTATACAATAAGCCCATTTGACGATAAGCCAAAACCCATTTGAAAAGCCTAAATCAAAAGATGAATTGGTAACAGAAGTTACTGCCTTACTACCCTGTTGCTTTGAAAGTTGCGATTCATTTAAATGTAACAAGGGAAGGACAATGATATTCTTCACATTTAACTATAGTGTAACCATGACAAGACTAAATGTTGTACTTTTTCTTTGTTTAAAATAAACTAACTAAATAACATTATGTTGTTGCATTGATCAAATACAAATATTGTAACGTCTCAACATTGCATCATCCACGCTGCATCATAAGTTGAACAGTATTGAACTGAAAACAAGTCAATCATTTTCTTGCCTAAGAAATAGATTAGAAAATAGTTTCATCGGTTTGTTTTGTTCTCATTGAAGATTTGACCCTTTTCTTCCTGGTTGCAGGTGATTGGCTCCTAAAGCTTGAGCTCTTTGATCATTGGCTGGCCCGTCAGGCCTAGCAGCAGGTTATTGGCTGCCAGGGCAGACATGGCGTTCCGGGTGCTGTAAGAGGCACTGGCGATGTGAGGAAGAATCACTGAAGATGGATGGAAAAGGAGGAAGCAGCAGTGAGACTCTGGGCAGTCAGAACATCTCAGTCACATGTGGGAACCTCAGACACACAAGCACATGTTCTAGAAGTCATGTTAGATCTGTAGGTCTGTTTGGGTTTAGAGCAGCTGTGAGATGGACACACACACACACCACAGTGATGGACACACACACCACAGTGATGGACAAACTCACCACAGTGATGGACACACACACACCACAGTGATGGACACACACACACCACAGTGATGGACACACACACCACAGTGATGGACACACACACACCACAGTGATGGACACACACACCACAGTGATGGACAAACTCACCACAGTGATGGACACACACACACCACAGTGATGGACACACACACACCACAGTGATGGACACACACACACCACAGTGATGGACACACACACCACAGTGATGGACACACACACACCACAGTGATGGACACACACACACCACAGTGATGGACACACACACACCACAGTGATGGACACACACACACCACAGTGATGGACACACACACACCACAGTGATGGACACACACACACCACAGTGATGGACACACACACCACAGTGATGGACACACACACACCACAGTGATGGACACACACACACCACAGTGATGGACACACACACACCACAGTGATGGACACACACACACCACAGTGATGGACACACACACACCACAGTGATGGACACACACACACCACAGTGATGGACACACACACCACAGTGATGGACACACACACACCACAGTGATGGACACACACACACCACAGTGATGGACACACACACACCACAGTGATGGACACACACACACCACAGTGATGGACAAACTCACCACAGTTTTTAAGGGTGAAGAGCGGGTGACTGGTTGGAAGAGGCTCAGGGATGGTGACGTCCAGGCCAGCTCCGGCTATCTGACCGCTGGACAGAGCATCGTAGAGGTCCTGCTGGTTCACCACTCCTCCCCTGACACACAACACCAGGCAGGACACCTCTGAACACCTCTGGGCTTCTTTTATGGATGTACACATTTGGAAGTGTAGGACGTGTGTGTGTGCAGGTGTGTGTCTCTGTCACCTGCTGGTGTTGATGAAGATGGAGGTGTTCTTCATCTTGGAGAAGAGGTTCTCGTTGCAGATCTCCTTGGTCTCTGGTGTGAGCGCACAGCAGACTGACAGGAAGTCAGACTGTTCAGCCAACTCATCCAGAGAGACTGGAGGACACACACACGACATACATGACAACAGACACACATGATACACACTAACACACCACAACAGACACACATGATACACACTAACACACCACAACAGACACACATGATACACACTAACACACCACAACAGACACACATGATACACACACTAACACACCACAACAGACACACATGATACACACTAACACACCACAACAGACACACATGATACACACTAACACACCACAACAGACACACATGATACACACTAACACACCACAACAGACACACATGATACACACTAACACACCACAACAGACACACATGATACACACTAACACACCACAACAGACACACATGATACACACTAACACACCACAACAGACACACATGATACACACACTAACACACCACAACAGACACACATGATACACACTAACACACCACAACAGACACACATGATACACACTAACACACCACAACAGACACACATGATACACACTAACACACCACAACAGACACACATGATACACACTAACACACCACAACAGACACACATGTGATCCACACTAACCGACGGGAATCGAACCGGCAACATTCTGTTTACTAGTCCGATTCCCTAACCGCTCAGTCCCATGACTCCCACCAGACTCACCATACTCTGCATTGATCATGCTGGCTAGTTCAGGTCTAGGGACCACGTCTGTGTAGATGAACTTCTTAACCTTGAAGGGCTTCAGGCGCTCTGCGATGGCCACCCCTGTCACACACACACACACACACACACACACTCACAGCTTCACTAACTGGTCGTTGTCTGTTTCTTGAACTTGATATGCTAACATCTGCAGTAATGTCTGCTTGGTGCTGAAGTACAGCGGCCAGAGTGTTTAGTTTGAGGTGCCTGTTGGGGGGGGGGCAGAGGGTGTTGTTGTGCTTACCAATCCTCCCCAGACCTAGAATCCCCACTGTGCTGTTAGCTAGCTCATAGCCACACAGCCACAAGGTCCTCCATGTGCCCCAGCCTCCTCTGGGGAGGACAACACACACAGAGGTCACACACAGAGGTCACACTCAGAGGTCACACACAGAGGTCACACTCAGAGGTCACACACAGAGGTCACACTCAGAGGTCACACACAGAGGTCACACACAGAGGTCACACTCAGGTCACACTCAGAGGTCACACACAGAGGTCACACTCAGTCCAAAACATGTGGCAACATGTGTGTAAGACAGAGAATATGTGTGTGTGTGTCAGGGAGAGAGACTGGCAGTGTGTGATATAATAATAATATCTCACACACCTATTATATGTGTGTATGTGTGTGTGTGCATGTGTGTGTGTGGACAGTACGTCTTGGCCTCATGCGTAGCCTCGATCAGTCTCCTGGACGTGGTCAGCAGCAGAGCCACAGTCAGCTCTGCCACCGAGTCTGTCAGGACGTCAGGGGTGTAGCCCACACGGATCCCCCTGGAAACACACACAGAACAGGGATAAGGTCTGGCACATCACTGCCCCCCCTGCTCTGGATCTGGTCAGTTCACTGACCTCTTCCTCAGCTCCTCCAGACTCAAATGGTCAAATCCCACTGACATAGTGCTGACGACCTTCAGGTTTGGACCTGCAGGAACACACACACACACACACATAAGAGGAGGCCCCTGGTGATGCGGCAGGGAGGAGACATTGACATGGACAACAAGGGCAATCACCTGACCTGCGGCCTCCAGTAACTCTGCATCGATGTTCTCAGTGAGGACACAGAGCAGAGCGTCCATCCCTCTGACCCTCTGGAGCAGCTCTGCTCTGGGCACAGGGACATCGTCTGAGTCCCACAGCTCAAACTGCACTCTGCAGGGAATCACGCAGCCACATAAACAAATATGGTTTATGAAAGTTAGAATAGATTTAAAGAGAAACTAGACATTATGTCTTCAACTTACAGATACACACACACACACACACTCACAACCTATAAGCAAACTGAATGGCCCCTTGTTATCCAACAGGTCTTGCGGAGCAAATATTGACAAACCTGTTTACCCAAAGTAAATGATGAACTTTTGTTCCACCAACTACAAATTATTGCCGCTTTTCAAAAGTAAAATATGTCTTCATTTGGCAACTGCTTTTATTAAGATAGCCTATACCCACAATGTTACATGACCCCAAAACAGTTGTCTAACACAGGTGATACTCTAAAGCCACGGTCCATTAGTTTGACTGTGGTGTTTTAAAGCCACACTTACTGTCCAGACTGCCGCAGGATCTCCAGTCCGGCTGGAGGGATCTGTCGGGTGATGTACACCCGAGGAAGTGTGGCCATGTGTCTGTTCACCTGGCAGGTTAGACCCCCTGCTGTGTGGAGCTGAAGACCCCCTGCTGTGTGGAGCTGAAGACCCCTTGCTGTGTGGAGCTGAGGAACCCGCTGTAGACCACGGAGAGCCAGGCGACCACAAAACATGTCTGAAGGGAGGTCTGGAGCAGTGGAGGAGGTAGAGGACTGCTGATACACAGGGACTTCGGAACTTTGGCGCAGGGTAGTGAGTGTGTGTGAGTGTGTGTGTGTGTGTGTGTCTGTAGGTCAGTCAGATCTCTTAGAGGGGAGGTACAGCGAGTCTCCAGCTAGCTGTCATCTGATCAATGCGATTGGAAGTTTGAAAGGTTTGACTGAGTACGACACCTGGTTTTCCTATTGAATATGTTTCCTATCAACTCAAACACTCATCATGCACACACACACATGCGCGCGCACTGCAGGTTTCATCTCTTGATTCAGTCATGTTTATTTAATTAACTGTATACAAGGATAGACCAATACACTTTGGCCTAGTAAATGATGAATTGTTAAGTAAATGGTTTACTGGGTAGACGAACTTTGTCTGTTTAAACAAGTTGGTTTACTTAGTAAGAGTAAGACACATTTGATCTTAATCTGTGAGTGACCTGTCCACAAGAGAGAGCATCCATACGTTACAGTGTCCTGTCACATGACAGAGTGAAACAGACAAGTCTTAAAAGTTGTAATGTATAATATACTCGAATATACATCCAGTTCTAATGTATAATATACTCAAATATACATCCAGTTGTAATGTATAATATACTCGAATATACATCCAGTTCTAATGTATAATATACTCAAATATACATCCAGTTGTAATGTATAATATACTCGAATATACATCCAGTTCTAATGTATAATATACTCAAATATACATCCAGTTGTGATGTATAATATACTCGAATATACATCCAGTTCTAATGTATAATATACTCAAATATACATCCAGTTGTAATGTATAATATACACAAATATAGATCCAGTTCTAATGTATAATATACTCAAATATACATCCAGTTGTAATGTATAATATACTCGAATATACATCCAGTTCTAATGTATAATATACTCAAATATACATCCAGTTGTAATGTATAATATACTCAAATATACATCCAGTGTGGGTTTTTATGTTACAACTACCAAATAAGCAACGCTATCTTAACGGTTCCTGCTTTCCAACATATCAATAATATCAGTGCAGTATTGTACTATTGTGAGGAAGCCTGAAAGCTAATGCATGGGCCAACAAATATGACAAAACAACCGGTGACAAATAGTGTCTCCACTGTGTGGTAGTCAGAGAAGCCGGTTACTGGTTGGCCATCCGTGTCTAAAAGTACAAGGTTGTAACACTGCCCTCTGGTGGTGGGAGAACCGGTGCCCATAAGGGCGAGGGTTTTATGAATATTTAGAGAAAAGAAAGTATTGTAAGACCAGTGGTTATTTTACATTGATTTACACCACGGGCGAGACCCCATTCGAAAGGTATATTTTATCAGAAGAACATAAGTGAAAGAACATTTCTCAATTTTACAAATCCTTAAGTGGAACACATTTAAGAACACACTGGATTGTCACATTTAAGATAATAAACATGCAGGCTTAAATATGACCTTACATGCTTCATTTCTGTCATTACATGCAAATCTAACTTTAAGAGAGGAACCAATAGCTACTTGGTTATTGACTATAATTGTATGCATGACATTAGCACACTTTTAGTTATGACTTGTTAGACTATACTTTGTCACGAAATAGATTTTTAGCAAACAGCAAAACCAGCCCCTGTTCGGTCTGCTCGTGAAATTGGAAGCCTGGGGACTGGTAAATTATTTCATAAATAATTAAGTTAGGTAACTTGTCCAACACTGCTCATGTAAGCGAGCAGTGTTTGTTTGTCTAAAATTAAACAATGAACTGTTGTGATATGACACTGTTTTTTGTTAATATTGTTGTAGTTTCAATACATTTCTAGTTTACTTACTCTAAAATAGTCGTTAGACTAGTCACGTGACCGTGGTAACCCGGAAGAGCTCGCCATTCATTCACTCCAGCTCGCGCACACTGACAGTGACAGGTAACATTGTTTTATCTTTGTTTTTACTCTTCATAGTGGAGGATTTAGGATCAGTTACATTATTCACACACACCTGCACAACCACAGCACTTAATATTGAAGTGTCATCACCTTTAGGTCTTTGTGTGGGCTGTTAACCCGCTCCAGTCCAGTATTATGAGCTAGCTTGTTGCCATTCTTCCAGCAGCATTAGCATTAGCAGTGAGGGAGCAGCAGAACTTGATTTAACGTCATAACTTCAAACTGAACAGAGATTAGACATATTTCTTTAGCTAAACACTCTTTATTTACGTCCCAAAAAGTCACCTACATTATTTCAGGGAATATAGTTCCCTTAACTGTGTGTGTATATTGTTAGCTACATAGTTACACACGCCTACACGGTTTATAAACATCTTATTTACTAGATTAGAAATACAATAATTTGTCACAGTAGCTATTTAGACTATCTTGAGAAAGATAAACAATAAACGAATTATAACACAAGTAACAAGCAGATGGGTCTGAGGCAGGGGTCTGATTTTGCTGCTGAACCACCTGGTTAATCTACCTGGTTAATCTACCTGGTTAGACTACCTACACTTCTCATCATGTATGTTTCATAATCTATAAACCTGCTATGTTCAGGGTCCATCACGTTGCTATGCTTAGTGACTGATGCTCTCTCACACTCTCCCAATCTGCCGGTTGTTAAATACATATTAAACCCAGAACTCAACTGAACTGTCACTCTGTTTATGAAGAGACGGATAAAACACTTTATTCAACACAGACGTCCTCAAATGTAATAAGTGTCTTTCTGCCGGTCAAGCTGGTAGTTTACTATGCTCTGATCTTCCTGGTTCAGCTTGTACTGAAGTCATCTTTGATATAATCACAGCCTAACTAATGTTCCTCTTGTCATCCTTCTGTCTCTCTCTTCTGTCTCTGTAGTTTGTTGGCCCTGTCAGTCTCCCCTTCCTCCCTTCCCATCATGGCAGCAGACTCTATGGAGATCGATGACTCTCTCTACAGGTTAGTCTCTTCATTAGCCTGCTGGTATTAAGTCAGCTCACTGTGAAAGATAACCAACAAAATAACCGATTATCCTCTCTGACTTCTCTATTCTTTTTCTTTTTTTAAATAACCTTCACACTTTTCACCATCTTTCCCTCCTTATATATTTTCTGCTTTTATCTCCCTCCCTCTCCCTCTCTTTCCCTCACTTCCTCCATCTCTCTCTCTCTTGCACTCTGTCCCTCTCTCTCCCCCTCTCTCCATCTAACTGTCCCTCTCTCTCCCCCTCTCTCTCTCTCTATCTAACTGTCA
>CM059329.1:395013-397513 GCA_030340685.1 Protosalanx chinensis
ACGTACGGAATCTGTGTTCGGGTGTTCTGCGACTTTGGGGAGGAGTTTGAGGTGTCGGACCCCACGGGGGAGGAGCCTAGGGAGATATTCATCCAAAACATCACTCAGGTAACTACCTGTGTTGGGAAGTGTGTGTCAGTTTTGGGGGGGGGGGGGGGGGGGTGCTTGTGTGTTCTGACCAGTCTTGTTTGACCTCTGACCCCAGGATAACCCAGGGGTGGTGACCTGTATGGACAGCCGGACCCACGGGCTTCAGTCAGGCCAAAGTGTTCTGTTCAGGGAGGTCAACGGTATGGAGCAGCTGAACAGATGCTCTCGCCCCGTCACAGGTAACATGCAACATGTCTCATACACGCCTAATACACGCCTACCACACCTACCACATGGTACCTGCTCCCTATAAGATTCATGTTTGATTACTGCTGGATTTTAATGACTTGTCGCTTGTGTGTGTGTGTATTTGTGTATGTGTGTGTGTTTGTGTGTGTGTGTGTGTTTATGTGTGTGTGTGTTTGTGTGTGTGTGTGTGTTTGTGTGTGTGTGTGTGTTTATGTGTGTGTTTGTGTGTGTGTGTGTGTGTTTATGTGTGTGTTTGTGTGTGTTTGTGTTTGTGTATGTGTGTGTGTGTTTGTGTGTGTGTGTGTTTATGTGTGTGTTTGAGTGTGTGTGTGTTTATGTGTGTGTTTGTGTGTGTGTGTGTTTATGTGTGTGTTTGTGTGTGTGTGTTTGTGTGTGTGTGTTTGTGTGTGTGTGTTTGTGTGTGTGTGTTTATGTGTGTGTTTATGTGTGTGTTTATGTGTGTGTTTGTGTGTGTTTGTGTGTGTGTGTGTGTGTATGTGTTCCAGTGCTCACCCCCCACAGTTTTGCCATAGGAGACACCTCTCACCTGCAGCCATACACCCATGGTGGATTCTTCATCTTGGAGAAGACGCCTAGAACATACAGATTTGTGAGTGTTCCACATGATACACATCAACACACACAGAAACACACAACTTAACCCGTCTCTCTCTTTACGACACTGTCTGTGTGTGTGTGTGTGTGTGTGTGTGTCCATCTCCAGGAGACGATGGAGAGGCAGCTTTGTGACCCTCAGGTTCTGACCCCAGACTTCAGCAAACCAGAGGTGAGCGATCAGAATCCCTCAGTTCCTGTCAGAGTGAGTGAGGTCTGACAGTTTCCTATTCCCTTCATTCTGAATCTGTCTCTTAGGCTCCGCTGCAGATCCACGCCGCCATGTTGGCTCTGGACAACTTCCAGGAGCAGCATGGTCGACTTCCTGCCATCGGGTGAGCCAGCCTCAGACCCTGTAGAGAACAGCACTGACGTAATCATGGACATCCTTTAACAGAGCAGCTTGGTTCACTGGTGTGATGCTGTGCCTGTGTCTGTGCTGTGTCTTTGTCTGTGTCTGTGTCTGTGCTGTGTCTGTGCTGTGTCTGTGTCTGTGCTGTGTCTGTGCTGTGTCTGTGCTGTGTCTGTGCTGTGTCTGTGTCTGTGCTGTGTCTGTGTCTGTGCTGTGTCTGTGCTGTGTCTGTGTCTGTGCTGTGTCTGTGCTGTGTCTGTGCTGTGCCTGTGTCTGTGCTGTGTCTGTGCTGTGGCTGTGGCTGTGTCTGTGGCTGTGTCTGTGCTGTGTCTGTGTCTTTGTCTGTGTCTTTGTCTGTGCTGTGTCTGTGCTGTGTCTGTGCTGTGTCTGTGTCTTTGTCTGTGTCTTTGTCTGTGCTGTGTCTGTGCTGTGTCTGTGCTGTGTCTGTGCTGTGTCTGTGTCTGTGCTGTGTCTGTGTCTGTGCTGTGTCTGTGCTGTGTCTGTGCTGTGCCTGTGTCTGTGCTGTGTCTGTGCTGTGGCTGTGGCTGTGTCTGTGGCTGTGTCTGTGCTGTGTCTGTGGCTGTGTCTGTGTCTGTGCTGTGTCTGTGCTGTGTCTGTGCTGTGTCTGTGTCTGTGCTGTGTCTGTGTCTGCTCCTCCTGTGTTCAGGTGCTTACAGGATGCTGAGGTTTTGCTGAAGCTCACAGAGGAAGTCAACAATACGCTCCGAAACAAAGTGAGTCAGACGGGTGTTTCCACACACACTCGCACACACACACACTCGCACACACACACACACACACACATTGAGTTCATGCAAATTCAACCCTCAAATATCCCTGATTGTCCTCTCTGTCCCAACCCTGCATCCCCACCTTTCTCATCCATCTTCTTCCCTTCTTCTTCTCTCCCTCTTCTCCGCCACCTTCCATCCCTCCCATCTCCAGGCCCCTGTCAATGCTGAGCTGGTCCGCTGCCTGTCCAGGACAGCCAGGGGGGCCCTCCCCCCTCTAGCTGCTGCAGCTGGGGGTCTGGCCAGTCAGGAGGTTCTCAAAGCCCTCACAGGGAAGTTCGCTCCCCTGCAACAGTGGGTGAGAACCAGGAAACACCTAGAACAGCCCTAGAAACACAAAGAACAGCCCTAGAAACACATAGAACAGCCCTAGAAACACAAAGAACAGCCCTAGAAACACATA
>CM059329.1:402513-405013 GCA_030340685.1 Protosalanx chinensis
CACACACACACACCTCTCTCTCTCACACACACCTCTCTCTCTCTCTCTCACACACACCTCTCTCTCTCACACACACACCTCTCTCTCTCTCACACACACACCTCTCTCTCTCTCACACACACACACACACACCTCTCTCTCTCTCACACACACACCTCTCTCTCTCTCTCTCACACACACTCCTCTCCTCTCTCTCTCACACACACCTCCTCTCTCTCTCACTCTTCACACACACCTCTCTCTCTCACACACACACACACCTCTCTCTCTCTCACACACACACACTCTCTCTCTCTCACACACACACACCTCTCTCTCTCTCACACACACTCACTCTCTCTCACACACCTCTCTCTCTCTCACACACACACCTCACACACACTCTCTCTCTCTCACACACACACCTCTCTCCTCTCTCTCTCACACACACACACACCTCTCTCTCTCTCCCACACACACCTCTCTCTCTCTCACACACACACCTCTCTCTCTCTCCTCTCTCACACACACACCTCTCTCTCTCTCTCCTCTCTCTCTCTCTCCCACACACACACCTCTCTCTCTACACACACACACCTCTCTCTCTCTCTCACTCACACACACACCTCTCTCTCTCTCTCTCTCTCTCTCCTCACACACACACACCTCTCTCTCTCTCTCACACACACACCTCTCTCTCTCTCTCTCACACACACACCTCTCTCTCTCTCTCTCTCCACACACACACCTCTCTCTCTCACACACACACCTCTCTCTCTCTCTCTCACACACACACATCTCTCTCTCTCTCTCTCTCTCTCTCTCTCTCACACACACACACACACCTCTCTCTCTCTCACACACACACTCTCTCTCTCTCTCTCACACACACACCTCTCTCTCTCACACACACACCTCTCTCTCTCACACACACACCTCTCTCTCTCTCTCTCTCTCACACACACCTCTCTCTCTCTCTCTCTCACACACACACCTCTCTCTCTCACACACCTCTCTCTCTCTCACACACCACACAACCCTCTCTCTCTTTCTCTCTCTGTCTCACGACACACCCCTCTCTCTCTTACACACAAACACACACACATCCCTCTCCTCTCACACACACACACACACACACCCCTCTCAGCATGCATCAGGATGTGAGGACTGACTGTGACCCCTCCCCCTCAGGTCTGTTCTGGCAGTCCCCTAAGAGACCTCCATCGCCTATCCAGTTTGACTTGAACGACCCCCTGTGAGTACAGCTTCCTGTTAGCAGGGTACAGCTTCCTGTTAGCAGTGGGTACAGCTTCTGTTAGCAGTGAGTACAGCTTCCTGTTAGCAGTGAGTACAGCTTCCTGTTAGCAGTGAGTACAGCTTCCTGTTAGCAGGGTACAGCTTCCTGTTAGCAGTGAGTACAGCTTCCTGTTAGCAGGGTACAGCTTCTGTTAGCAGTGAGTACAGCTTCCTGTAGCAGTGAGTACAGCTTCCTGTTAGCAGGGTACAGCTTCCTGTTAGCATTGAGTACAGCTTCCTGTTAGCAGGGTACAGCTTCCTGTTAGCAGTGAGTACAGCTTCCTGTTAGCAGTGAGTACAGCTTCCTGTTAGCAGGGTACAGCTTCCTGTTAGCATTGAGTACAGCTTCTGTTAGCAGGGTACAGCTTCTGTTAGCAGGGTACAGCTTCTGTTAGCATTGAGTACAGCTTCCTGTTAGCAGGGTACAGCTTCCTGTTAGCAGGTAACAGCTTCCTGTTAGCAGTGGTTCAGCAGCAGCATCATCATCCTGCCTCCTTGTCTTTTCCATCAGGCACTTCAGTTTTGTCGTCAGCGGGGCGAGACTCTTCGCAGGGATCTACAACATCTCCTTACTTAGAAAAGGTGAACACACACATGCACAGACACACGATCTCTCATACTTCACGCTCTTACACATGCACACACTCATGCACACTAACCCTGTCTCTCTCTGGCACATATATTTTACAACACATACACAGACACACAGCATTTTGAATAAGAAGTGATGCTGGTGTGTGTGTCTCTGTGTCTGTTTGTTTGTGTTTGTGTGTGTGTGTGTGAAGGATCTGACTCAGGAGGCTGTAGGCAGGATCCTCTCCCACATCCAGATTCCAGAATACAGACCTGCTGAGAAGGTAGTGAGGGAGGGAAGGGAGGGGAGGGAGGGAGGGGAGGGAGGGAGGGGAGGGAGGGAGGGAGGGAGGGGGGGGAGGGAGGGAGGGGAGGGAGGGAGGGGGGGGAGGGGAGGGAGGGAGGGGGGGGAGGGAGGGAGGGGAGGGAGGGAGGGAGGGGAGGGAGGGGAGGGATGGAGGGGGGGGAGGGAGGGAGGGGAGGGAGGGAGGGGAGGGAGGGAGGGGGGGGAGGGAGGGGAGGGAGGGAGGGGAGGGAGGAGAGGAGGAGGGAGGGAGGGGAGGGAGGGGAGGGAGGGAGGAGGGGAGGGGGGGAGGGAGGGAGGGAGGGGGGGAGGGAGGGGAGGGAGGGAGGGAGGGAGGGAGGGAGGGAG
>CM059329.1:410013-420013 GCA_030340685.1 Protosalanx chinensis
GTGTCCTGGCTGTTTGTGAATGAGACTGTGTCCTGGCTGTTTGTGAATGGGACTGGACTGTGTCCTGGCTGTTTGTGAATGGGACTGGACTGTGTCCTGGCTGTTTGTGAATGGGACTGGACTGTGTCCTGGCTGTTTGTGAATTGGACTGGACTGTGTCCTGGCTGTTTGTGAATGGGACTGGACTGTGTCCTGGCTGTTTGTGAATGGGACTGGACTGTGTCCTGACTGTTTGTGAATGGGACTGGACTGTGTCCTGACTGTTTGTGAATGGGACTGGACTGTGTCCTGACTGTTTGTGAATGGGACTGGACTGTGTCCTGGCTGTTTGTGAATGAGACTTGACTGTGTCCTGGCTGTTCGTGAATGGGACTGTGTCCTTGCTGTTTGTGAATGAGACTGTGTCCTGGCTGTTTGTGAATGAGACTGGACTGTGTCCTGGCTGTTCGTGAATGGGACTGTGTCCTTGCTGTTTGTGAATGGGACTGGACTGTGTCCTGACTGTTTGTGAATGAGACTGGACTTTGTCCTGACTTTTTGTGAATGGGACTGGACTGTGTGTCTCCCTGCAGGATGCAGAAACTCATCAAGCCCTCGGTGGAGAGGCGTTATGTGGACCTCACCGTGTCCTTCGCCCCGGAGACCGACGGAGACGAGGACCTTCCTGGACCGCCGGTCCGATACTGCTTCAGCCAGAGTGGGGAGGAGAACCAGCCTTGACCTCTCCCTCCCCCCTCCTCACCCCCTAGTAAACAGCTCTATCTTCAGACATGTGACCCTCTCTCTCTCCCCCCAGTCCCATCCCATCCTCCTGACCCTGTGTGTCATGTGACCCTCTCTCCTCCCCAGCCCAATCCTCCTGACCCTGTGTGTCAGGTGACCCTCTCTCTCCTCCCCAGTCCCCCCCCAGTCCCATCCTCCTGACCCTGTGTGTCAGGTGACCCTCTCTCTCCTCCCCAGTCCCATCCTCCTGACCCTGTGTGTCAGGTGACCCTCCCCCCCCCCCCAGTCCCACCCTCCTGACCCTGTGTGTCATGTGACCCTCTCTCTCTCCTGTGGAACACTAGGCCATGCGAGTAGCACCTGACTGTACATAGTTTCTCTTTTTCAGTTTGTGCCGATGCCTTAATTAACGAGCTTCTGGTGTTAGTGATGACAATTCTGCAAGTTACATGGAAGAAGAAAAAAAAATATGCACATATAAACACACACACAAACACACACACTTCTCCAGGTTTTCTGTTTTTTGTTTTCTGGAAGCTAGATAAGGAGACAAGAAGTAAGGAAAGATAAATATGAATGGATGTGAATGAGAATTCCAACATTGGGTAAATCTTTTGTAACTGGATTGTAATGTCCAATCATGTCATCCAATCAGAGCAGTGTTTCTTGGTCATCGCTATGCTCCTATTGGTTGTAATGGATGATGGTTTGAATGCTGTCTGGTATTCGCTTGTCTTTGAAAGGATGCAGTGTCCCCGCAAGAATTGGGTCAATTCAGTGTTGCTCATTTCACAATGAGCCAGTGGAAACCGACTGAGGTGTTAGAAAGATCCAGAAGCACCAAAGATTCTTTCTCGTGTTTTGTTGAACGTTGAACGTGACTGAAGAGTCCTGTGGTTTACTGCCTCTTGAACCTTGAACCGTATCTGTCGTCTCAGAAGTCGAACCACACACACACATACACACACACACACACACACACACGAAAGATAAGATACGACTACCAGCAAGAACAGTTGTAAAGAAGGGAACTCCCACTGTGACCAGGGTGTGTGAGGCCATGAAACAGCAGCCTCCATCTCTCAGTTCCTGTCATCAGCAGCCAGCAGGAGGTCCAACACCATCATCAGCTCTGGTCTCTACTGTTCAGATGTGTGTAGATGAGTGGTAATAGAGAGAGGTGTATTTATTTGTTCCATACTTTTTAAAATTGTTTCTCTTGTTTATTTTGTCCAATTCTCCAGGAGGTTAATACGAACTGACCCCAGTCCAGCAGACTCAGACACTTATGTTGCTACTTCCTTATGTTTAAGAACAGGGCCGGTGTTCCAGAATATTCCGGAAAGGAATTAAATGTTTAAATCAATGAGATGTAGCCAGCAGAAGTTCACCAACATGGCAGAAGTCAGGCACTGTGGATCTGTGAGAAGCTTATAGCTTATAGCCAGAACACGTTCACTGGCAGAAGAGCAGTGTTGAGAGGGAAAACTAGAACTACTTTGTTCCTACTTGCCTGACTTGCACAGGACATGAATATCATGACATCTAGTCCTTGTGCAGTGAATGATGTCAGAAGATGCATCAAGTGAGAATGCATTGAAACAAATAACCATGTGATGAAATGACTGTGATGTTCATCCTTTCAACAACCAACAATCCAATAAAAAGGACATTTTCAGGACATGGGGAAGAGCAAGTTGGTGTGTTGTTTTTTATCTGATGTGTATCAGAGACAAACCACAGCCAGAACCTCTCTTTATCTGGGCTTCAAAGTTATGGACATCCAGAGGTTTGTACTATGAATCAAGATTTGGTGTTAATGAGGTAACTTAAGGTTCAGCCCAGTACAGAAACCCCTGGTTAAACCTGAAGATACCTCAGCTAAGTCTTGTTTCTCCAGGCTAGGTGTCAGACTTGACCTCGTCGCTTCTGCAGGCGAGCCTTCTGATTGGCTACCTCCCTGAGACACTCAAATCTGTCTCTTATGATTTAGATTAGATAAACCTTTATAATGACAGAGCTTCAACTATACCGCTTCATTAAATATTACTGCTTAGTTCTTGTCTACTATATCATGAAAATTGTGTTAAATCTTTTCTGATTATTCCATGTTCTGGTTTCTCTACTTGACGCTTCTTATTAGAAGAGCTGAGTTTATCTGGGCCAGGATATTCCTTTCAGACCCGAGTGTCACCATACCAATATCCGCAGGCACACTTAGTCTTATTTTATTCGGTTGCTCTTGAGGTTTATTTAAGCCTTATCAGCAACTATGTTGAAGCAAACTCGAAAGTTCCCCAATAAAAAGCATTTCAGTATGAACCTATGATGCAGGATTACTATTGATCTTATTTTACTGGTGGCCAAAGATGACTCGGATAGTTCTGACAGTCAACTGGTCAACTCAAGTCCCTACGCAGCCATAAATATGATTTGTTTCGCTAATGCTCTCACACACACACACACACACACATTCTTATGGAAGGCATTGGCAAAGTGATTCCCTGGCCATGTTCCTGAACCCACAGTGAGCTAGTGGTGCTCTTATACTAAATGACGAGATTGATTAAAGCTCCATATTTTCCTAGGGGGAAACTGAACTGAGGCAGTGTTTAAATACACCCCAATAGGACCATGATGCAGACCGCATCAATCACTTCAGCTCTGATAAGACTGAGACACAATTAACAGTCTGTAGTTCTGGTGATGATGGTTTCTAACTAGTTAGACAAATCCTGACATTTGATCATAAGTAAGTGACACACTTGTTTCGCTCTTGGTGTGAGCATGGGTGTGAGCGAGCGAGCGAGCTTGGTGTGAGCGAGCACGTAGTGCGCGAGCTCGTGGTGACGTTGCGGAGGCTTCAAGATGGCGGAAGCCCTAACAACCCAAGAAGAGCTGGTAAGTCTCCGTAAATGTTTATTTAATACGGCTTCTCGCTAAACTTGGTTAGTTAAATCTGTCAGTATTAGTCCCTATTTAATATGGACAATTTATTGACATATTTTGTGCTATATTTATTTGTTTATTGGAGGGTGATAAATAGTCGTGGCCCGTTCGCACCCTCCCGTCACGGCCGTGTGATACAGGAGCTGGTTAGCATGCTAGCATGCTAGCCCAGCTAGCTGAGTGTCTATGATGACAGACAGTTAGCATGTTAGCATGCTAGCACAGCTAGCTGAGTGTCTCTGACAGACTGGATAACTGGAGCCAGGTTAGCTGGAACTAGCTTACTAGCTACCCATCGGAAGTCATAATAGAGGCCACCTGTTAAGTGGAACTGAATGGTAACTAGGGTCAAGCCTTATTTTAGCCGCATGTGTCCTGCTTGTTTTTAATGCAGCTGCTCGGCTAAGTTAGCACAGCTTGTCTTTCTGAACAGCTGGCGAAGCTAAGTTTCCACCTTTAAGATACCTCATGTAGCTGACTAGAGAGAGACAATCTACACGATGACAGGAAAGCAGTCCACTGTGCAGCAAGTCAGGATAAACTATGCAGATGGGCAGTGTTCAAATGATGGTGGTTTAGTGTGTGTGTGTGTGTGTGTGTGTGTGAGAGAGTGTGTGTGTGTGGGTGGGTGTGTGTGATGGACTGTGAGGATGTGTGTGATGGACTGTGAGTGTAGCAAGTGTGGAGCGGGTTGTGCGCAGGCTTAGCCCTCCTCTCAGTTCTCCTCTCAGTCCTCCTCTCCTCCTCTCAGCCCTCCTCTCAGTCCTCCTCTCAGTCCTCCTCTCAGTCCTCCTCTCAGCCCTCCTCTCAGTCCTCCTCTCAGCCCTCCTCTCAGTCCTCCTCTCAGTCCTCCTCTCAGCCCTCCTCTCAGTCCTCCTCTCAGTCCTCCTCTCAGTCCTCCTCTCAGTTCTCCTCTCAGTCCTCCTCTCCTCCTCTCAGCCCTCCTCTCAGTCCTCCTCTCAGTCCTCCTCTCAGTCCTCCTCTCAGTCCTCCTCTCAGTCCTCCTCTCAGCCCTCCTCTGTCCTCCTCTCAGTCCTCCTCTCAGTCCTCCTCTCAGCCCTCCTCTGTCCTCCTCTCAGTCCTCCTCTCAGTCCTCCTCTCAGTCCTCCTCTCAGTCCTCCTCTCAGTCCTCCTCTCAGTCCTCCTCTCAGCCCTCCTCTGTCCTCCTCTCAGTCCTCCTCTCAGTCCTCCTCTCAGCCCTCCTCTGTCCTCCTCTCAGTCCTCCTCTCAGTCCTCCTCTCAGTCCTCCTCTCAGCCCTCCTCTCAGTCCTCCTCTCAGTCCTCCTCTCAGTCCTCCTCTCAGTCCTCCTCTCAGTCCTCCTCTCAGTCCTCCTCTCAGCCCTCCTCAGTCCCCCTCTCAGTCCTCCTCTCAGTCCTCCTCTCAGTCCTCCTCTCAGTCCTCCTCTCAGTCCTCCTCTCAGCCCTCCTCTCAGTCCTCCTCTCAGTCCCCCTCTCAGTCCTCCTCTCAGTCCTCCTCTCAGTCCTCCTCTCAGTCCTCCTCTCAGCCCTCCTCTGTCCTCCTCTCAGTCCTCCTCTCAGTCCTCCTCTCAGTCCTCCTCTCAGTCCTCCTCTCAGTCCTCCTCTCAGTCCTCCTCTCAGTCCTCCTCTCAGTCCTCCTCTCAGTCCTCCTCTCAGTCCTCCTCTCAGTCCTCCTCTCAGTCCTCCTCTCAGCCCTCCTCTCAGTCCTCCTCTCAGTCCTCCTCTCAGCCCTCCTCTCAGTCCTCCTCTCAGCCCTCCTCTCAGTCCTCCTCTCCTCCTCTCAGCCCTCCTCTCAGTCCTCCTCTCAGTCCTCCTCTCAGCCCTCCTCTCAGTCCTCCTCTCAGTCCTCCTCTCAGTCCTCCTCTCAGCCCTCCTCTCAGTCCTCCTCTCAGTCCTCCTCTCAGTCCTCCTCTCAGTCCTCCTCTCAGCCCTCCTCTCTGTCCTCCTCTCAGTCCTCCTCTCAGTCCTCCTCTCAGTCCTCCTCTCAGCCCTCCTCTCAGCCCTCCTCTCCTCCTCTCAGCCCTCCTCTCAGTCCTCCTCTCAGCCCTCCTCTCAGTCCTCCTCTCAGTCCTCCTCTCAGTTCTCCTCTCAGTCCTCCTCTCAGTCCTCCTCTCAGTCCTCCTCTCAGCCCTCCTCTCAGTCCTCCTCTCAGTCCTCCTCTCCTCCTCTCAGTCCTCCTCTCAGTCCTCCTCTCAGTCCTCCTCTCAGTCCTCCTCTCAGTCCTCCTCTCAGTCCTCCTCTCAGTCCTCCTCTCAGCCCTCCTCTCAGTCCTCCTCTCAGTCCTCCTCTCCTCCTCTCAGCCCTCCTCTCAGTCCTCCTCTCCTCCTCTCAGCCCTCCTCTCAGTCCTCCTCTCAGTCCTCCTCTCAGTCCTCCTCTCCTCCTCTCAGCCCTCCTCTCAGTCCTCCTCTCAGTCCTCCTCTCAGCCCTCCTCTCAGTCCTCCTCTCCTCCTCTCAGTCCTCCTCTCAGTCCTCCTCTCAGTCCTCCTCTCAGTCCTCCTCTCAGTTCTCCTCTCAGTTCTCCTCTCAGTTCTCCTCTCAGTCCTCCTCTCAGTCCTCCTCTCAGCCCTCCTCTCAGTCCTCCTCTCAGTCCTCCTCTCAGTCCTCCTCTCAGCCCTCCTCTCAGTCCTCCTCTCAGTCCTCCTCTCAGTCCTCCTCTCAGCCCTCCTCTCAGTCCTCCTCTCCTCCTCTCAGCCCTCCTCTCAGTCCTCCTCTCAGCCCTCCTCTCAGTCCTCCTCTCCTCCTCTCAGTCCTCCTCTCAGTCCTCCTCTCAGTCCTCCTCTCAGTCCTCCTCTCAGTCCTCCTCTCAGTTCTCCTCTCAGTTCTCCTCTCAGTTCTCCTCTCAGTCCTCCTCTCAGTCCTCCTCTCAGCCCTCCTCTCAGTCCTCCTCTCAGTCCTCCTCTCAGTCCTCCTCTCAGTCCTCCTCTCAGTCCTCCTCTCAGTCCTCCTCTCAGCCCTCCTCTCAGTCCTCCTCTCAGTCCTCCTCTCAGTCCTCCTCTCAGTCCTCCTCTCAGTCCTCCTCTCAGCCCTCCTCTCAGTCCTCCTCTCAGTCCTCCTCTCAGTCCTCCTCTCAGCCCTCCTCTCAGTTCTCCTCTCAGTCCTCCTCTCAGTCCTCCTCTCAGCCCTCCTCTCAGCCCTCCTCTCAGTTCTCCTCTCAGTCCTCCTCTCAGTCCTCCTCTCAGTCCTCCTCTCAGCCCTCCTCTCAGCCCTCCTCTCCTCCTCTCAGCCCTCCAGTCAGCATGAAGGCTGCCTCTCATGTTTACGGCAGACAGTTCACAGAACTGCTCCCCCAGTTCTCAGCATTGTTGTTGTCATGAACAGCTTGTCTGCTGGCGATCACCTTCACTCAGCGTGTTTTTCTTTGGCTAGAAAGCATCAAATGACCGTGTATAAATGGTTTGGCACATCACCGCCCATTTATAGCTGGCTAGCACTTTTAGATGGTAACTATGTTCTCTTACTAGCCAGCCTCTGTTGATGAAATCTGAAACCAGAGATGTTTGCCGAGTGCACATAACCATGTTAATTCAAATTTGGGATCCGTTGCATGGAAATCTTTATCTAGGAATTAATGTGAGCATTCTGTAAGCTCAGTAGGTGATTTATTTAGTTATGTGTGTGTTCAGTTGTTGAGTTGTGTGTGTTCAGTTGTTAAGTTGTGTCCCCTGCCTCTCTTTATGTAGTTGTGTGTGTTCAGTGTGTGTTCAGTTGTTGAGTTGTGTCCCCTGCCTCTTTATTTAGTTGTGTGTGTGTTCAGTATGTGTTCAGTTTTGAGTTGTGTCCCCTGCCTCTTTTTATTTAGTTGTGTGTATGTGTGTGTTCAGTTGTTGAGTTGTGTGTGTGTGTGTTCAGTGTGTGTTCAGTTGATGAGTTGTGTGTGATCAGTTGTTGAGTGGTCGCTGCCTCTAGTTGTGTGTGTGTGTGTGTTCAATTGTTGAGTTGTGTGTGTGTGTGTTTAGTGTGTGTTCAGTTGTTGAGGTGTGTGTTCAGTTGTTGTTGTGTGTGTGTGTGTGTGTGTGGTGTGTTCAGTTGTTGAGTTGTGTGTGTGTGTGTGTGTGTGTTCAGTTGTTGAGGTGTGTTTTCAGTTGTTGAGTTGTGTGTGTGTGTGTTCAGTTGTTGAGGTGTGTGTTCAGTTGTTGAGTTGTGTGTGTGTGTGTGTTCAGTTGTTGAGTTGTGTGTGTTCAGTGTGTGTTCAGTTGTGTGTGTGTGTGTTCAGTTGTTGAGTTGTGTGTGTGTGTTCAGTGTGTGTTTAGTTGTGTGTGTGTGTGTGTGTGTGTTCAGTTGTTGAGTTGTGTGTGTGTGTGCGTTCAGTTGTTGAGTTGTGTGTTCAGTTGTTGAGTTGTGTGTTCAGTTGTTCAGTGTGTGTTCAGTTGTTGAGTTGTGTGTGTGTGTGTGTGTGCGTTCAGTTGTTGAGTGTGTGTTCAGTTGTTGAGTGTGTGTTCAGTTGTTGAGTTGTGTGTTCAGTTGTTCAGTGTGTGTTCAGATGTTGAGTTGTGTGTGTGTGTGTGTGTTCAGTTGTTGAGTGTGTGTTCAGTTGTTGAGTGTGTGTTCAGTTGTTGAGTTGTGTGTTCAGTTGTTCAGTGTGTGTTCAGATGTTGAGTTGTGTGTGTGTGTGTGCGTTCAGTTGTTGAGTGTGTGTTCAGTTGTTGAGTTGTGTGTTCAGTTGTTCAGTGTGTGTTCAGATGTTGTGTCCCTGCCTCCCCCAGGCTGTGCAGCAGTTCCTGGCTGAGGTGCGCAGTAGAGAGCAGCCTCACAGTGCTGCTCTGGTTTCCCAGACAACAGCTGTGAAGTTCCTCATGGCCCGCAAGTTTGACGTCTCCAGAGCCATCAACCTCTTCCAAGCATACAAGGTCTGTGTCCGTCTATATCTGTCTGTGTGGCTGTGTCTGTATATCTGTCTGTCTCTGTCTGTGTGGCTGTGTCTGTATATCTGTCTGTCTCTGTGTCTGTCTGTGTGGCTGTGTCTGTATATCTGTGTCTGTCTGTCTGTGTGTGTGTGCGCTTGTTTGTCTGTGTGTCTGTCTGTTTGTCTGTGTGTCTGTGTGTCTGTCTGTTTGTCTGTTTGTCTGTGTCTGTCTGTCTGTTTGTTTGTCTGTTTGTTTGTGTGTCTGTGTCTGTCAGTCTGTCTGTCTGTGTGTCTGTCTGTTTTCTGTGTCTGTGTGTTTGTCTGTGTCTGTGTGTCTGTGTGTCTGTCTGTCTGTCTGTGTGTGTGTCTGGCTGTGTCTGTATATCTGTCTGTCTGTGTGTCTGTCTGTCTTAGTCTTTCCCATCACTGAACCAAGTCATCATTTACAATTAGTGTGTGCTTTCCAGGAAGTGGATTTCTATCTAGTGAAGTCTGCTGTTCTGTGAAGCTCATGACTGTATCAGCCCCCTGCCACGCCCCCCCCCCCCCCCGGCCCTGCCATCCTCTTCATCCTCTTCATCTTGTCTTCCTGTCTTGTTGATTTCACTAGAACACCAGGATCAAAGAGGGCATCTTCAATATCAACCCAGGAGAGGAGCCACTGCACTCTGAGCTGTTGAGTGGCAAATTCACCGTTCTGGTGAGTGTGTGTGTGTGTGTGTGTGTAACGTGTGTAACCTGTGTGTGTAACCTGTGTGTGTAACCTGTGTGTGTGTGTAACGTGTGTAACCTGTGTGTGTGTAACCTGTGTGTGTAACCTGTGTGTGTAACCTGTGTGTGTAACCTGTGTGTGTAACCTGTGTGTGTGTGTAACGTGGGTAACCTGTGTGTGTGTAACCTGTGTGTGTAACCTGTGTGTGTGTGTAACCTGTGTGTGTGTAACCTGTGTGTGTGTAACCTGTGTGTGTGTAACCTGTGTGTGTGTGTGTAACCTGTGTGTGTGTAACCTGTGTGTGTGTAACCTGTGTTTGTAACCTGTGTGTGTGTAACCTGTGTGTGTAACCTGTGTGTGTAACCTGTGCTTGTAACCTGTGTGTTTAACCTGTGTGTGTGTAACCTGTATGCGTGTAACCTGTATGCGTGTAACCTGTGTGTGTGTGTGTGTAACCTGTGTGTGTGTGTGTGTAACCTGTGTGTGTGTGTGTAACCTGTGTGTGTGTGTGTAACCTGTGTGTGTGTGTAACCTGTGTGTTTGTAACCTGTGTGTGTGTGTGTAACCTGTATGCGTGTAACCTGTATGCGTGTAACCTGTGTGCGTGTAACCTGTGTGTGTGTAACCTGTGTGCGTGTAACCTGTGTGCGTGTAACCTGTGTGTGTAACCTGTATGCGTGTAACCTGTGTGTGTGTAACCTGTATGCGTGTAACCTGTATGCGTGTAACCTGTATGCGTGTAACCTGTGTGTGTGTGTAACCTGTGTGTGTGTGTAACCTGTATGCGTGTAAC
>CM059329.1:425013-462513 GCA_030340685.1 Protosalanx chinensis
GGGTGGTGGAGTGGTGTGTGTTGTCAGGACAGTGTTGACAGCTGTGTGTGTGTCAGGGTGGTGGAGCGGTGTGTGTTGTCAGGACAGTGTTGACAGCTGTGTGTGTGTGTGTGTGTGTGTGTGTCAGGGTGGTGGAGCGGTGTGTGTTGTCAGGACAGTGTTGACAGCTGTGTGTGTGTGTGTGTCAGGGTGGTGGAGCGGTGTGTGTTGTCAGGACAGTGTTGACAGCTGTGTGTGTGTGTGTGTGTGTGTGTGTCAGGGTGGTGGAGCGGTGTGTGTTGTCAGGACAGTGTTGACAGCTGTGTGTGTGTGTGTGTCAGGGTGGTGGAGTGGTGTGTGTTGTCAGGACAGTGTTGACAGCTGTGTGTGTGTCAGGGTGGTGGAGCGGTGTGTGTTGTCAGGACAGTGTTGACAGCTGTGTGTGTGTGTGTGTGTGTGTGTCAGGGTGGTGGAGCGGGGCCGTGTGAAGTGTGGTCAGTACTGGCCCCTAGAGGATGGGAGGACTGAACAGCATGGATACTTCCTGGTGAGGAACACCAATGTTCAAGTGTTCCACGACTTCAAGCTGTCTCATCTGGAGCTCTATAACAGCCAGGTACACACACTCTCACACACACATACACACTCAAATACACTCTCTCACACGCACACACAATACTGAGGTAGAAAGCTCAGCTCATCCATCTCTTTAAATTCCTCTGCTCTCCAGACAGGGGAGAGAAGGGAGGTGTCTCACTACCTCTACGTCAGCTGGCCAGACTTCGGAGTGCCCAAGTGTGCGTCCGCCATGTTGGATTTCCGTGAGCATGTGCGTCAGCAGCAGGAGGCGGCGCTGCTCAGCCTGGGCTCTCAGTGGGCGGGGCCTCCAGGGGGTCCTCCTCTGGTGGTTCACTGCAGCGCAGGCATCGGACGCACAGGTACAGACACCTACTGCTGACCCCTCTCTGTCTCTCTCTCTCTCTCTCTCTCTCTCTCTCTCTCTGTCTCTGTCTCTGTCTCTGTCTCTCTCTCTCTCTCTCTCTGTCTCTGTCTCTGTCTCTCTCTCTGCCAGTCTCTCTCTGTCTGTCTGTCTCTCTCTGTCTCTCTTTCTCTCTCTGCCAGTCTTTCTCTCTCTCTCTGTTTCTGTCTCTCTCTCTGTCTGTCTCTCTGCCAGTCTTTCTCTCTGTCTGTCTCTCTGTCTCTCTCTCTCTCTGCCAGTCTCTCTGCCAGTCTCTCTGTCTGTCACTCACCTCTTTGTCCATGTCTTAATGGTCCTGTGAAGTTTAGAGACACAGCAGGAAGCAGCTTTACCTCTGATACCATCAAGTCTCTCTTCGTCTCTTCTTATCTCTTCCTGTCTCCGTCCTCCTTGTCCACTGCTCAGGTACTTTCTGTACGCTGGACATCTGTCTGTCCAGGCTGGAGGACATCGGGACAGTGGACGTCCGTCAGACAGTGCGCCGCATGCGGGGCCAGCGAGCCTTCAGCATTCAGACCTGGGATCAGTACTACTTCTGCTACACCGCTGTGATCGAACACGCCCAGCGGAACGGGAGGCTGACCCCAGTACAGTGGTCTGACTCAGACCTGGAGACGGACAGCGAGTGATGGAGGGAGGGAGGGGAGGTGAAGAAATGGCTCCAGAGAGGACCCTCCAGACCCCCCCTCCAGACCCCCAGAGGGGAAGGAGCGGGCAAGAGAAGCTCCAGAGAGGAGGGGGAGACGCTGTCAGCTGTTTTGGAAGTATTCCCCCTGTAGAGAGAGGCAGGTCCTGCCCTCAGAGGAGGGGGGGGGGTCTGTTAAGGACAACCACATACATGTTGTAGCATTTTTATATTGACTTGTACATGAGGAATGACAAACTTGAACTAGAAGCCCGACCTTTCACCTTTGACTTTCCTGTCCCTTGGTATTGGTCGACTGTGTGTCCTTCCTTTGTGATTGGTGTGTGTGTGTGTGAGATTGAGACAAAAAGTTAAACTTGAATACTTCTGTTGTATTTTCCCTGTGTGTGTGTGTGTGTGTACAGCAGGAGGCAGGGGTGGGACTGTGTGTGTGTGTGTGTGTGTGTACAGCAGGAGGCAGGGGTGGGACTGTGTGTGTGTGTGTGTGTGTGTACAGCAGGAGGCAGGGGTGGGACTGTGTGTGTGTGTGTGTGTGTGTGCGATAGGAGGTCCAGGAGGCACCAGATGGTGTTTCTGTGTGCTAACGACAGGAGGATATATCAAGTTCATATCTGGGTTCTGTGTGTTAGTTGCTTGTTTCCTGTGTACTTCAGTTTGTCTATGGTGCATTTTTGTATGTGCGTTTCGTAACTGCATATGTAGACTAACCTCACAAAGCCAAAGCCCTCACCCTGAATGCTTGGATGTACTCTTGACTAAGATATTAGGACTAAAGCCCTGTATATTCTTGTAACATACGTTTATATATTGTGCATAATATCAAACTGAAAGAAGAACAACAACAAAAAAAGCCTTGTTTTAATATAAGTGACTAAACCTTGATTAGTCTATAGTGGGCTAGCTTAGACTCTATGGAGGAAGAGAGCGAATGCTTTGGATGAATATTTAAATATTTTATTGTAAACCTGTGTGATTGGTCAGGTCTTGCATCATTTTAACTGTTCGGCCAACCTGATTGGACGGTTGCATAAATATTGGCCTTAAAACTTCCTGATTCACTGCCTCGTCGTCCTCAGAGTTCAAATCTTCACCCCCCCCCCCCCCCTTTAGTGTTTAGTGATTTAAAGGCCAGGTGACCCAGATCAGCCCCATTCTGAGCCTGATACTCTTACCGTTATCCTGCCTGCTCCTCATCCTGCTCCTCATCCTGCTCCTCATCCTGCTCCTCATCCTGCTCCTCATCTTGCTCCTCATCCTGCTCCTCATCCTGCTCCTCATCCTGCTCCTCATCCTGCTCCTCATCCTGCTCCTCATCCTGCTCCTCATCTTGCTCCTCATCCTGCTCCTCATCCTGCTCCTCATCCTGCTCCTCATCCTGCTCCTCATCCTGCTCCTCATCTTGCTCCTCATCTTGCTCCTCATCTTGCTCCTCATCCTGCTCCTCATCCTGCTCCTCATCCTGCTCCTCATCCTGCTCCTCATCCTGCTCCTCATCCTGCTCCTCATCCTGCTCCTCATCCTGCTCCTCATCTTGCTCCTCATCTTGCTCCTCATCCTGCTCCTCATCCTGCTCCTCATCCTGCTCCTCATCTTGCTCCTCATCTTGCTCCTCATCTTGCTCCTCATCTTGCTCCTCATCTTGCTCCTCATCTTGCTCCTCAACCTCCCAACCCTACCTGAGGACAACATAAAGCCATCGCCTCATTCCAGTACCTGCTGTTGTGTGTCTGACCCTGGTCTGATTCGCCTGGTCTGACTCGCCTGGTCTGACTCGCCTGGTCTGACTCGCCTGGTCTGACTCGCCTGGTCTGACTCGCCTGGTCTGACTCGCCTGGTCTGACTCGCCTGGTCTGACTCCCCTGGTCTGATTCGCCTGGTCTGATTCGCCTGGTCTGATTCGCCTGGTTTGATTCGCCTGGTCTGACTCGCCTGGTCTGATTCGCCTGGTCTGATTCGCCTGGTCTGACTCGCCTGGTCTGATTCGCCTGGTCTGATTCGCCTGGTCTGACTCGCCTGGTCTGACTCCCCTGGTCTGATTCGCCTGGTCTGATTCGCCTGGTTTGATTCGCCTGGTCTGACTCGCCTGGTCTGATTCGCCTGGTCTGACTCGCCTGGTCTGATTCGCCTGGTCTGATTAGCCTGGTCTGATTCGCCTGGTCTGATTCGACTCCACAGGGTCAGTATCTGCCAGTGTGCTAGTCAGACATGTGTTTCCTCTTGGTTGGTTGTTTCCTGCTGGTGGAAGCAGGATTCCTGTAGTTTCCTCTGGTTCCTGTCCTGCCACGTCAGTGCTGAGCCTCTGGAGCCTCTGGAGCTTCTGGAGCTTCTGGAGCCTCTGGAGCTTCTGGAGCTTCTGGAGCCTCTGGAGCCTCTGGAGCTTCTGGAGCTTCTGGAGCCTCTGGAGCCTCTGGAGCCTCTGGAGCTTCTGGAGCTTCTGGAGCTTCTGGAGCCTCTGGAGCTTCTGGAGCTTCTGGAGCCTCTGGAGCTTCTGGAGCTTCTGGAGCTTCTGGAGCCTCTGGAGCTTCTGGAGCCTCTGGAGCTTCTGGAGCTTCTGGAGCTTCTGGAGCCTCTGGAGCTTCTGGAGCCTCTGGAGCTTCTGGAGCCTCTGGAGCTTCTGGAGCCTCTGGAACTTCTGGAGCTTCTGGAACTTCTGGAGCTTCTGGAGCTTCTGGAGCTTCTGGAGCCTCTGGAGCTTCTGGAGCCTCACGCTGCCTCACATGTGCCTTGTAGCTTCCTGTAGCGCCCCGGCCTGCAGTCTGGACCCAGACATGTGTGCACGTGTATCGTGCACGTGCATCGTGCACATGCTCTGTCTCCTTGTATCTCTTAATACACTAGTGTGACCCAGAGCTCCTCGTGCCTCTCCATGTGTACTCTAACCTAGTGCACTATCATGATGGGACCCTGGTCTAGCAGCCTTCAGATGCCTTCCAGCCAGCCTCCTTTAACCTGGCAGAGGTGAGGAGGGAAGGAGAGAGGGAGGGAGGGAGGGAGGATGGAAGGATGCAAGGCTTTTTCACTGAGATGGGGCTTCGTTTTAGAACGGGGGCGTGTTTGGAGTCTTGACCTTTGACATTAGACCTCAGGGGGTTAGAAATACAAAGTTTCTTGTTTTGGGATTATTTTGCCAAGTTTGATCAGCTAGTGTCAAAGATCATTATGCTCTGCTTGCCTCCAGTGATCAGTAAAATTAAGTATACCAATTTTTTTTTATACAGTATACTGTAATATTGTATCCTATAATATTTATGTATTTGTAAAACTTTTAACAGTATTGAAAAATCAGTGAATGTTGGTACGATGTTTAAGAAATCCAAACCCATGAATTCAATAAGCTGAATATCATCAGGTGCAGACTGACGCTAGATTGGACGTTTTCCATTGGATGATTAGGAAAACGTTACCTGCTGTTGTCCATTCAGACGGGAGGTCCACAGCAGTGGCCTGGACTGCAGGTCTGATAGGAAGAGGTGAAGCTTCCAGCTCTGCTTCCTCCTGTCACATCTTTGGACATCCTACAAATCACAATCACAGGAGAAAGCGTACAGGACAGGACCCTTCAGTGTCTGACTCACTCGCGTTTCTCCACATGAAGAGAGGGGAAATAGGAAGGACTAAAGAAGGAACGTCACAGAGGACATGAATGTTTAGCGGCCCGAGGGTTCGTACCTGACAGGTGCATGGATGACCCTGCGGTGACCCTGGAGTGACCCTTGATGCCAAAGGCCCCAGACTGTTCCTCCCCTGGTCCCCCTCCACTCCCCCTTCCTTCCCTCTGCCTGCACAGCCTTCAGGGTCCTAGCGCCCCCAGGGTTCGCTCTGACACAGCCACGCCTCAAGCTCCAGGGCACCATTATGGAACGTGGTTTGGGGATGGAAGGAAGGACAACTGGAGTGTGTGTAGAGAAGGTTCCAGAGAGTCTGCCCAGCTGCTCTAGAGAGGCTGCTCAGCTGCTCTAGAGAGGCTGCTCAGCTGCTCCAGAGAGGCTGCTCCAGAGAGGCTGCTCAGCTGCTCCAGATAGGCTGCCCAGCTGCTCCAGAGAGGCTGCTCCAGAGAGGCTGTTCAGCTGCTTCAGAGAGGCTGCCCAGCTGCTCCAGAGAGGCTGTTCAGCTGCTCCAGAGAGGCTGTTCAGCTGCTCCAGAGAGGCTGCTCAGCTGCTCCAGAGAGGCTGCTCAGCTGCTTCAGAGAGGCTGCCCAGCTGCTTCAGAGAGGCTGCCCAGCTGCTCCAGAGAGGCTGTTCAGCTGCTCCAGAGAGGCTGCTTGCCCAGCTGCTCGGCTGCTCCAGAGAGGCTGCTCAGCTGCTCCAGAGAGGCTGCTCAGCTGCTCCAGAGAGGCTGCTCAGCTGCTCCAGAGAGGCTGCTCAGCTGCTCCAGAGAGGCTGCTCAGCTGCTCCAGAGAGCCTGCTCAGCTGCTCGGCTGCTCCAGAGAGGCTGCTCAGCTGCTCCAGAGAGGCTGCTCAGCTGCTCGTTTCTGGACAGTGGAAAATGCTAAACCAGGTTGGAGTTCTTGGTGGATCTTTATTGTTTTTGTTTCTTTTTGTGCTTTAAGTTGTCGTGATTGAATAATGGCCTTTTTACATGCTGTCAGCCTGGATGTTCATTAAAACAAAGGTATTATTATCCTGAGTAAAGACGTGTGTGTGTTCTGTTTACATATGAAGTACTGAGGGAAGAGAGAAAAACTAACCAAGTATCATTGAATCATTACATAATCTCTTACAAGTTTGTATCAGTTTGGCATTATTTTAATAAAAAGCAACACCAAAAATACCCCTAAAACTGTTTGCCTTTAGAAAAAAAAAATATCTCAAGAAGGTAATTTCAAAGACTAACAGTGTGACAGTGTGAGTACAGGCCTTACATCATGACACAGTACCAAGCAGACAGTCCTTATCTTAACGTCTGTTCTGGAACGCTCCCCATTCTGAGGCCTCATCTGCAGAGCTCTCAGCAGTGTGTAGGAGTGTGTGTCTCTTGCGGTGTGTCTTCAGGTAGGTGTAGGAGTGTGTGTCTCTTGCGGTGTGTCTTCAGGTAGGAGTGTGTGTCTCTTGCGGTGTGTCTTCAGGTAGGAGTGTGTGTCTCTTGCGGTGTGTCTTCAGGTAGGGGTGTGTGTCTCTTGCGGTGTGTCTTCAGGTAGGTGTAGGAGTGTGTGTCTCTTGCGGTGTGTCTTCAGGTAGGAGTGTGTGTCTTCAGGTGTGTCTTCAGGTAGGGGTGTGTGTCTCTTGCGGTGTGTCTTCAGGTAGGAGTGTGTGTCTCTTGCGGTGTGTCTTCAGGTAGGAGTGTGTGTCTCTTGCGGTGTGTCTTCAGGTAGGAGTGTGTGTCTCTTGCGGTGTGTCTTCAGGTAGGGGTGTGTGTCTCTTGCGGTGTGTCTTCAGGTAGGAGTGTGTGTCTCTTGCGGTGTGTCTTCAGGTAGGAGTGTGTGTCTCTTGCGGTGTGTCTTCAGGTAGGAGTGTGTGTCTCTTGCGGTGTGTCTTCAGGTAGGTGTAGGAGTGTGTGTCTCTTGCGGTGTGTCTTCAGGTAGGAGTGTGTGTCTCTTGCGGTGTGTCTTCAGGTAGGAGTGTGTGTCTCTTGCGGTGTGTCTTCAGGTAGGTGTAGGAGTGTGTGTTTGCCACCCGGGCACAGGATGTGCAGCAGGCTGTCCTGTAGTAGGGGTACACACACAGTCTGGCCTGGACCACCACCACACAGTTCTCATACTGGTCCCTGCATGACAGGCCTGCACAGCAGAGAAGAATGAAGAGGGGGGGGGGGGGGGGAGTCAGTTACGTGTTTCATTCAGGAATATTAATGTCCTGATATTAATGAGTGTGGAGAAGTCTTACTGGGGTCTGTCACGCAGGGCTGGGGATTACACTCTGCGCTGCTCTCCGGGGTCAGGCTGGGGTCACAGAGGTCGCTAGGGGCCATGTTGTCGGCAAGGCAACGCACCTCACGCACACGGTAACCACCTTCGCAGGAGCGGGAACACTAGAGGGAGCCAGAGGGACAAAGTTAAGATGCCTGCATGTTTAGATGAAGCTGTGAGACACTGTGAGATGCTCTGAGAGACACTGTGAGATGCTCTGAGAGACACTGTGAGATGCTCTGAGAGACACTGTGAGACACAGATGCTCTGAGAGACACAGAGACACTGAGATACTGAGAGACACAGATGCTCTGAGAGACACTGAGAGACACTGAGAGACACAGAGATACTGAGAGACACAGAGACACTGAGAGACACAGAGACACTGAGAGACAGATGCTCTGAGAGACACAGAGACACTGAGAGACACTGAGACACTGAGAGACACTGAGACACTGAGAGACACAGATGCTCTGAGAGACACAGAGACACTGAGAGACACAGATGCTCTGAGAGACACAGAGACACTGAGAGACACAGATGCTCTGAGAGACACAGATGCTCTGAGAGACACAGAGACACTGAGAGACACAGATGCTCTGAGAGACACAGAGACACTGAGAGACACAGATGCTCTGAGAGACACAGATGCTCTGAGAGACACTGAGACACTGAGAGACACTGAGACACTGAGAGACACAGATGCTCTGAGAGACACTGAGACACTGAGAGACACAGATGCTCTGAGAGACACAGAGACACTGAGAGACACAGAGACACTGAGAGACAGATGCTCTGAGAGACACAGATGCTCTGAGAGACACAGAGACACTGAGAGACACAGATGCTCTGAGAGACACAGAGACACTGAGAGACACAGATGCTCTGAGAGACACTCTGAGATGCTCTGAGAGACACAGAGACACTCTGTGAGACGCTCTTGAGAGACGTGTGTTCTGGCTGGCTCAGATGACATGAGGATGGAGAGATGGAGGACTGGAGGAAGACAAGGAAGAGGGGCATTCTCACCGCGCTCCATTCTGTCATGTACCACTGCACACCACACAGCTTCAGCTGGCAGGGCTGGGAGCTGATTGGCTCAGGCAAGTGCGAACATTTGGATTGGTCCACAGCTTTTAGGAGACCTTCGTCTCTAAGGAGACAGGCCACGCCTCTGGTCTGCGTCCCATTTCCACATTCTGCAGAACACTGAGTCACACCGTTAATACTGTTTCTGTCTTCTTCTGTGGTTTTTCAGCATGCAATACAGTTTGGTGCACAGACATGGTTAAGGTGTCATGGTTTGTGTTAACATGACATGTTGGATGTAGTGGGTTCTGTGTGTGATGCTGTGTTGGATGTAGTGGGTCCTGTGTGTTGGATGTAGTGGGTTCTGTGTGTGATGCTGTGTTGGATGTAGTGGGTTATGTGTGATATGTTGTTGGATGTAGTGGGTTCTGTGTGTTGGATGTAGTGGGTTCTGTGTGTTGGATGTAGTGGGTTCTGTGTGTTGGATGTAGTGGGTTCTGTGTGTTGGATGTAGTGGGTTCTGTGTGTTGGATGTAGTGGGTTATGTGTGTGATGCAGTGTTGGATGTAGTGTGTTGTGTTGTGTTGGATTTAGTGGGTTCTGTGTGTGATGCAGTGTTGGATGTAGTGGGTTCTGTGTGTTGGATGTAGTGGGTTCTGTGTGTGATGCAGTGTTGGATGTAGTGTGTTGTGTTGTGTTGGATGTAGTGGGTTCTGTGTGTGATGCAGTGTTGGATGTAGTGTGTTGTGTTGTGTTGGATGTAGTGGGTTCAGCATCACACCTGTCCCCAGGCTCCAGTGAACCACTCCACCTGTTGGTGACATGGCCCAGCATCACATGATGTCACTTCCTGTGGTCGCTCCCCTTCACAGCCGCCCAATCGGAGGCTGGTCACGTGATCAACCAGACACACGGATTCCCGGGTGCGTTGGCCCTTGCCACAGTCTGCAGAACACTGAGACGACACAGAGACGGCACATTAATACACACACACACGCACATCCATACACTTCCCCCCCCCCCCCCCCCCCCCCCCCCCCTGCCCCATTGCCCCCAGCCTACCCGCTGGCTCCAGAGTGTGCTGTACCAGCTGCGGGCGCAGGCCCCCATGTCACAGTTGTGGAGGTGGTCTGGTTTCAGAGCCTGGTTACACTCCTGGTCCTCCTCCACCATCCCAGCCCCCCCCACACACACCACCTCTCTGCTGCGCTGGCCAACACCACACGGCACGGAGCACTGGGGGGGGACACAGGCCTTACACACACTGACAGAACACAGGCCTTACACACACTGACAGAACACAGGCCTTACACACACTGACAGAACACAGGCCTTACACACACTGACAGAACACAGGCCTTACACACACTGACAGAACACAGGCCTTACACACACTGACAGAACACAGGCCTTACACACTCTGACAGAACACAGGCCTTACACACACTGACAGAACACAGGCCTTACACACTCTGACAGAACACAGGCCTTACACACTCTGACAGAACACAGGCCTTACACACTCTGACAGAACACAGGCCTTACACACACTGACAGAACACAGGCCTTACACACTCTGACAGAACACAGGCCTTACACACTCTGACAGAACACAGGCCTTACACACTCTGACAGAACACAGGCCTTACACACACTGACAGAACACAGGCCTTACACACACTGACAGAACACAGGCCTTACACACAGTGACAGAACACAGGCCTTACACACACTGACAGAACACAGGCCTTACACACACTGACAGAACACAGGCCTTACACACACTGACAGAACACAGGCCTTACACACTCTGACAGAACACAGGCCTTACACACTCTGACAGAACACAGGCCTTACACACTCTGACAGAACACAGGCCTTACACACTCTGACAGAACACAGGCCTTACACACTCTGACAGAACACAGGCCTTACACACTCTGACAGGACACAGGCCTTACACACTCTGACAGAACACAGGCCTTACACACTCTGACAGGACATTGCGCTGTGATACTAGAGTAAAAGTACTGGTACTGCAGTAATACTATGATAGTATTATTAGTATATTGATCTCACCGGGCTCCAGTCAGATCGTAACTGCCATTGGCCGCAGATCTTCAGTTGGCATGGCGATGATGTTTCTGGCATGGCAGTGACCACTTCGCAAAGCTCCGTACCCACGGTTACCACTCTCACTGTTCCGTTGCTGTTGTTATCGGTTGCCTGGCGACAGTGGACTTGGCGGTGTTGGACACCTGGGCCACACCTCTTGCTGCACTCTGACCACTCCCCCAAGTCCCAGCTTTCATCCAATCACAGAGAGAGGTCTTACAGGAAGTTACTTTCTTCTATGTTGTTAGAGATTGACACCAAGATGTGATTCCAGTTTAACTACATGTGTGTGTTTCCAGAAGACTGGTCATTTAAGACCTTGAGGGAACAGTTTATTGAGACAACACAACTAGTGTTGTTATTTCTAGGAGGGTACATGGTCTGTCTTCACTAGGGTAGTAAAACAAACGTGTGTGTGTGTGTGTGTGTGTGCAGGTGGTTTCTCACAATGCTGGACATGGTTGGGTGTTGCAGTCTTCTTCATGGTTTAGAGGAAGGGCGGGGCCACAGAGGTCCCAGGCTACAGTGGTCTGGCTCCTCCTGTCAACACACCTCCACAACACCTGACGCCTGCCTGACACACAGAGAGGACCTGCCGTCAGTGTCCAGGTCCACACCTGGGAACACCTCCACCTGTGGCTCCCCTCACATGCTGAGGACATGTCCCACACCTGGGAGCACCTCCACCTGTGGCTCCCCTCACATGCTGAGGACATGTCCCACACCTGGGAGCACCTCCACCTGTGGCTCCCCTCACATGCTGAGGACATGTCCCACACCTGGGAACACCTCCACCTGCTGGCTCCCCTCACATGCTGAGGACATGTCCCACACCTGGGAGCACCTCCACCTGTGGCTCCCCTCACATGCTGAGGACATGTCCCACACCTGGGAGTACCTCCACCTGTGGCTCCCCTCACATGCTGAGGACATGTCCCACACCTGGGAGCACCTCCACCTGTGGCTCCCCTCACATGCTGAGGACATGACCCACACCTGGGAGTACCTCCACCTGTGGCTCCCCTCACATGCTGAGGACATGTCCCACACCTGGGAGTACCTCCACCTGTGGCTCCCCTCACATGCTGAGGACATGTTCCACAGGTGTGTGTCTAAAGAGGCTCACCAGTCCCACAGGTGTGGCTGCAGGGGGTGTGTCCACCGCTTGTCCAGGTGACCCATGACTCAGGGCTCAGAAAAGGGTGAGAGGGCACCTGGTTGGAATGTTCCTGGTCATCGATGATGTCATATCCTGTGAGTCCAACAGAGTCCCTGCTGGAAGGAACCACTGTATGGGCGGGGCTTTCAGTGTCTGGGTAGGAGGGGCTAGTGTCTAGGTAGGAGGGGCTAGTGTCTGGGTAGGAGGGGCTAGTGTCTGGGTAGGAGGGGCTAGCGTCTGGGTAGGAGGGGCTAGTGTCTGGGTAGGAGGGGCTAGCGTCTGGGTAGGAGGGACTAACAGTTTCTGGGTAAGTAGGTAAATCGGGGATCGTGTGGAAGGAGGTAACAATGTCTGTGGAGGGGCTATTTATGTCTGAGTGGGAGGGGCTATCTGTGTCTGAGTGGGAGGGGCTATCTGTGTCTGAGTGGGAGGGGCTATTTATGTCTGAGTGGGAGGGGCTATCTGTGTCTGAGTGGGAGGGGCTATTTATGTCTGAGTGGGAGGGGCTATCTGTGTCTGAGTGGGAGGGGCTATTTATGTCTGAGTCGGAGGGGCTATCTGTGTCTGAGTGGGAGGGGCTATCTGTGTCTGGGTGGGAGGGGCTATCTGTGTCTGAGTGGGAGGGGCTATCTGTGTCTGAGTGGGAGGGGCTATCTGTGTCTGAGTGGGAGGGGCTATTTATGTCTGAGTGGGAGGGGCTATCTGTGTCTGAGTGGGAGGGGCTATTTATGTCTGAGTGGGAGGGGCTATCTGTGTCTGAGTGGGAGGGGCTATTTATGTCTGAGTCGGAGGAGCTATCTGTGTCTGAGTGGGAGGGGCTATCTGTGTCTGGGTGGGAGGGGCTATCTGTGTCTGAGTGGGAGGGGCTATCTGTGTCTGGGTGGGAGGGGCTATCTGTGTCTGAGTGGGAGGGGCTATCTGTGTCTGGGTGGGAGGGGCTATCTGTGTCTGAGTGGGAGGGGCTATCTGTGTCGTAGTGGGAGGGGCTATCTGTGTCTGAGTGGGAGGGGCTATCTGGGATTGAGTAGGAGGTGCTATCTGTGACTGAGTGGGAGGGGCTTACTGTGTCTGAGTAGGAGGGGCCTACTGTTTCTATGTGGGAGGGACTTTCAGTGTCTGTGTGGGAGGGGCTATCTGTGACTGAGTAGGAGGGGCTTTCAGTGTATGAGTAGGAGGAGCTAACAGGTTCTGTGTGGGAGGGGCTTTCAGTGTCTTTATGGGAGGGGCTAACAGTGTATATGTGGGAGGGGCTAATGCTTACATTGGAAAAGCTGTCATTGTAATTGTGGGAGGGAATAATGTCTTCATGGGAGGGGCTTCCTGTGTCTGAGTAGGAGGAGCTTACAGGTTCTGTGTGGGAGGGGCTTTCAGTGTCTGAGTAGGAGGGGCTAACAGGCTCTGTGTGGGAGGGGCTTTCAGTGTATGTATGGGAGGGGCTATCTGTGCTATTGTACGATAGGCTATATGTGTCATTATGGGAGGGACCAGAAGTATCATTATGGGAGGGGCCAATAATATCAACTGAGGGGAATAGAAGTTAAGTGATGTCAGGGTCAGAGGACGTGATGTCAGGGCCAGAGGAAGTGATGTCAGAGCCAGAGGAAGTGATGTCAGGGCCAGAGGAAGTGATGTCAGGGCCAGAGGAAGTGATGTCAGAGCCAGAGGAAGTGATGTCAGGGCCAGAGGAAGTGATGTCAGAGCCAGAGGAAGTGATGTCAGAGCCAGAGGAAGTGATGTCAGAGCCAGAGGAAGTGATGTCAGGGCCAGAGGAAGTGATGTCAGGGCCAGAGGAAGTGATGTCAGAGCCAGAGGAAGTGATGTCAGGGCCAGAGGGTAAAAAGAAGACAGTGAAGAAGTGGAAGGGTTAAAAAATTGAGTCAACTTATTATGATTAATAGTGTGTGTGGGTGTGTGTGTGTGTGTGTGTGTGTGTGTGTACTCACCCAGGGCCTCTATTTCTGGAGGTGTATCAGGAGGATTGGTGTGTGTGTTGAGAGGCAGCAGGCTGTATTCATAGTACACACTGGGACCAGGCTTTTGGTATATTACCTGAAACAATCACAGCAGTTTTAATACGTTCATAAGAGTAGCTAGTTTACTGCACAGTCGGCACCTTAGCCAGAATGTTGATGTGTCTCACATATAGATGGAGCTCTTCTGTGATTGGTCCTGGTGCAGTAATGGACTCCCCCATGCGGGAGCGAACCTCATTTGGTCGTCGATATGTCAGCTTGGTTCCAGCAGCAGGGTAAACACCAGGCTTATCGATGGTCCAGTTACCATTGATGATGGAAAAACCACGTCCTGTCCCCAAAGCTGAGAGACGACATACAGTGTTCACCTAACAACCACAAAAGTGTGTGCTTATGTGTGTGTGTGTGTGTGATTGAGATAGAGAGACAGAGAGAGACAGAGAGAGACAGAGAGAGCGAGAGAGAGAAAGATAGATAGATAGATACATATATAGAGATAGATGGATAGATAGACAGACAGTATGTTTGGTAAAAACGCTATGTTCGGGGTCTATCACATTACTATGCTCAGTGACTGATGCTCTTTTGTAAAGCTCTCTCTTGTAAGTCGCTTTGGATAAATGAATACATGTAAATACCTAGATAGTTCCTGCTCTTGATGGTTTCTCGTATGGTGATGTTCTGAGCTCCAGCAGGGATCTCCAGGATCTTGTGGTATCCCAGGCTGAGGACTGCCCTGGAGAAGAGGCCCTTCACTACCTAAACACAACCCTCATACATTCACTACATCACTTTCCACTTCTGGCTCTGAAACTTCAGTATAACAGACTAACATGTTAATACGTTTTTCTTTTGTTTCTGGGTCACAACCTCTTGCCTGTGTGTGTTACTAACCCGAATGAGACACGGGTACAGAAGTGATACAGGAATACAGAAGTGAGATGTGCAGAAACAACTTCAACCCTCTCTGCAGCATCTCAACACAAGACAAACTGCTATTTTAAATCAAAACATGCTAAATTATTAACCTATTTAGCAAATGTGGGCTACGAATAACCTCATGCCAGTGTAAAGTATGAAAGCGTTCTAATACAATCCAATTCAAAATCACTCAGATCATTAAAGTTACACTTCATTTAAAACATTCTGCCATTACTGTATCTCACAGTCTGGTGAATATAATGTATACTAACTGTACATTCATGCTTCCCTGACCTGTAGCTGTGATGGTCCTGACTGGCTTCCTTACCTCCACAGAAGCAGGGGTGCTCCTCTTGGTGTCCCTAGGAAGAGCCCCTAGAGGAGGGATGAGGAGGACCACTGAGAGGGTCACCTGGAGGAGACCCAGCCCTGCCAGCATGGACTGCTGCTGCTGCAAGCCAGCCATGGAGAGAGTGAGACCAGGAGAGAGACACACAGCACAGAAGAGAGTGTGTGTGAGAGAGAGTGAGAGAGAGAGAGAGGGAGAGAGAGGGAGAGAGGGACAGAGAGGGGTGGGCGAGAGAGAGGGGGGGAGAGACAGAGAGAGTGAAAGACCCAGAAAGATCGAGAGAGAGGGGGAGAGCGAGAGACAGAGAGAGAGACAGAAAGAGACAGAGAGAGCGATAGAGAGAGAGAGACAGGGATGTTATACATGTAAGGGGGGGGGGGTTTGAGGGTGGACTAGAATGTTAAAGAAAGGTAGAGCACACAGCACCTTTACTCTCACTTTTCTCTCTCTCCCGTCTCCTGACCTTCAGTTTCTCCCTTGTTCCATTACCCTTCACTCCTCTTCATCTCCTCCTCATCCCTCCTGCCCTCTCTCCTCCTCCCTCCTCCCCTCCCTCCCTCCTCCCCCTGGCCTGTGTTCCAGCTGCAGGGCTGTTTGATGTCAGTGTGCCTGGTCCAGTCCAGCTGTAGCTCCAGCTAACTGAAGGGTCGAGCCACCAGGACAACACCTGGCCTTCCCCTAATGACTGCTTATCTTCCTAACAACACAGTCCTTCCACAACGACCATGAGAAACTCCAGAGCAAACGCTCGATCCATCAGTCAATGTCAACGTTCTGGAAGCTCAGCACAGTGTTTTAGAACAGCAGTCAGCCGGGGTACTGAGAGAAGCTGACTGATCAGCCATACCACAGGAAGTCTGTGTGGAATGTAAACATTGTTACATACATATTATCCACTCAACAATGTCAAACCGTTGGGCCTCTCTGTTGTGGGTTGTTTTGGTTAGAAAACTATATTTTTGGTCAAGTGTTTTTCCTCTTGTTTTGTGACTCCTCCAGTGACAGAAGAGAAGGTCTGTGGATGTTTTAAGGTTCCTGACAGATCAGAGTCTCTGCTCATCCCTCTTCATCAGACCTCACTGATATTTTTGCAGTGATTAATGATTAATCTTAGAGAAGACAAAGGCAATGATCTGGAGAAAGTTTATGTTGAGAAAAACACACACAAACACACACAACCATCTAGTCTACACTAACAGAGAGTTGTTGATTATATGGTCAGGTGATTAAGAGAGACCTGGGTTTCTCCTAAATTACTAGTTTCCTAACCCTGCCTGACCTTCTAGATAATGACAGACTTAACCAGACCAGGACCTTCACTAGGACAACACCCCTGGTCATTCCTACACCAGCCGCCTAATCTGAAGGTTCAAAAAGGATCACAAAACACTAGAAATGTTAGTTTTCTCCAATGCAACAACTGAGAGTAAATTGTTTTAAGTAAACGTTTAATGAGTTTAAGCGCATGTCATTTATCTTAGTGAAACAGTTTCGAAGTTAACATTTCCCCATCATTGCAGCTGCAGTACCGCAGATGAACAGAGGAGACTCACGACGCCCCGAAAAACCGGAAAAAGGAAGTCGCGTCTTTAAGTGGGAAATTCAAATTTTGGCCACAAACAGTCCGAGTTATTTTAGTTTCACGAAGCTTAAATCTCTCTGCTAACACTTGTCCTGGGATTGTAAGATAATATTAAGGTAAGGTAAAGTGTCGTTGTAGGATAGTGTTGCCATGCAAGTCATTAATTACATCTTAAATATGTTGAGCAGCACTTCAGCAGCAAGTTACTGTACCCATTCATGACAGAATGGGAGATCTGACCTCATCAGCTCTTCATGATCTACAGAGATCCATCAAACTTTGAACTTTAAGACAATTAGAAACATAATGTTGCCGAAAACGATAGTTTGCAGATGGGTTGAACGGTATCGTATGTGTATTGACCCAGGTCGACGGAGAGATGCCCACCGTAGAGAATGAAGCGGAACTCCTGAGATACTATGAAGTGTACGAGACTATCGGCTCAGGTAGACCTGCTGTCTGTCTATCTGCCTGTCTGTGGTCTCTGTCTCTCTGTCTCTCTGTTTGTCTGTCTCAGTCTCTCTGTCTGCCTATCTGTCTGCCTGCCTGCCTGCCTGCCTGTCTGTCTCTGCCTGTCTGTCCTGTCTACCTGCCTGCCTGCCTGTCTGTCGTCTCTGTCTGTCTGTCCTGTCTACCTGCCTGCCTGTCTGCCTGTCTGTCGTCTCTGTCTGTCTGTCCTGTCTACCTGCCTGCCTGTCTGTGTGTCTGTCTGTAGCAGTACATCATGTAGATATGTCAGACACTTATGGACACAGCAGTGTGTGTTTGTATTGATCTGAACGGTCTTTCCTAGGAGGCTTCGCTAAAGTCAAACTGGGCCGGCACATTTTGACCGGGGAAAAAGTGGCCATCAAGATCATGGATAAAAAAGAGTTAGGGGTGAGTCTTAGTGACCATGATGAAGAGGAGGATGATGATGCTGCAGCACTCTTAATGTCATTGGTTGAATGGATGAATGATGAATCATGTGACCTGGTCTGGCTCAGGAGGATCTTCCTCGTGTCAAGGTGGAGATAGAAGCCATGAAGACCCTCAGTCACCAGCATGTCTGTCGTCTCTTCCACGTCATGGAGACCTCCACCAAGATCTACATGGTGCTGGAGGTGAGACACACACACACACACACACACACACACAGACCTCCACCAAGATCTACATGGTGCTGGAGGTGAGACACACACACACACAGTGACCTCACATTCAGTCATTCAGCAGACACTCTTATCCAGAGCGACTTACAGTTAAGTACAGGGACCTTCCCCCCTGAGGCAAGTAGGGTGAAGTGTCTTGCCCAAGAAGACAACGTCATTTTGCACGGTCCCAGGAATTGAACCGGCAACATTCTGGTTACTAGCCAGATTCCCTAACCGCTCAGCCCCCTGCTGTCTGTTGTCATGGTGTCTGTTGTCATGGTGTCTGTTGTCATGGTGTCTGTTGTCATGCTGTCTGTTGTCATGGTGTCTGTTGTCATGCTGTCTGTTGTCATGGTGTCTGTTGTCATGGTGTCTGTTGTCATGCTGTCTGTTGTCATGCTGTCTGTTGTCATGGTGTCTGTTGTCATGGTGTCTGTTGTCATGGTGTCTGTGTTCGTCCCTCTGTCCTTCCAGTACTGTCCAGGGGGGGAGCTGTTTGACTACATCATAGCTAAGGACCGCCTGTCAGAGGAAGAGACCAGAGTGTTTTTCAGGCAGATCGTCTCAGCGCTGGCCTACGTCCACAGCAAGGGCTACGCACACAGGGACCTCAAACCGGTCTGTGCTTCATATACACACACTCTGGTTCATATACACACACTCTGCTTCATATATACACACTCTGCTTCATATATACACACTCTGCTTCATATATACACACTCTGCTTCATATATACACACTCTGCTTCATATATATACACTCTGGTTCATATATACACACTCTGGTTCATATATACACACTCTGCTTCATATACACACACTCTGGTTCATATACACACTCTGCTTCATATATACACACTCTGCTTCATATATACACACTCTGCTTCATATATACACACTCTGCTTCATATATATACACTCTGGTTCATATATACACACTCTGGTTCATATATACACACTCTGCTTCATATACACACACTCTGGTTCATATACACACTCTGCTTCATATATACACACTCTGCTTCATATATACACACTCTGCTTCATATATACACACTCTGCTTCATATATATACACTCTGGTTCATATATACACACTCTGCTTCATATATACACACTCTGCTTCATATATACACACTCTGCTTCATATATACACACTCTGCTTCATATATACACACTCTGCTTCATATATACACACTCTGCTTCATATATACACACTCTGGTTCATATATCCACACTCTGGTTCATATATACACACTCTGCTTCATATATACACACTCTGCTTCATATATACACACTCTGGTTCATATATACACACTCTGCTTCATATATACACACTCTGGTTCATATATACACACTCTGCTTCATATACACACACTCTGGTTCATATACACACTCTGCTTCATATATACACACTCTGCTTCATATATACACACTCTGGTTCATATATACACACTCTGCTTCATATACACACACTCTGGTTCATATACACACTCTGCTTCATATATACACACTCTGCTTCATATATACACACTTTGCTTCATATATACACACTCTGCTTCATATATATACACTCTGGTTCATATATACACACTCTGCTTCATATATACACACTCTGCTTCATATATACACACTCTGCTTCATATATACACACTCTGCTTCATATATACACACTCTGCTTCATATATACACACTCTGGTTCATATATACACACTCTGGTTCATATATACACACTCTGCTTCATATATACACACTCTGCTTCATATATACACACTCTGGTTCATATATACACACTCTGCTTCATATATACACACTCTGGTTCATATATACACACTCTGCTTCATATATACACACTCTGGTTCATATATACACACTCTGGTTCATATATACACACATTGGTTCATATATACACACTCTGCTTTATATACACACTCTGGTTCATATATACACACTCTGCTTCATATATACACACTCTGGTTCATATATACACACTCTGCTTCATATACACACTCTGCTTCATATATACACACTCTGGTTCATATATACACACTCTGCTTCATATACACTCTCTGGTTCATATATACACACTCTGCTTCATATAGACACACTCTGCTTCATATATACACACTCTGGTTCATATATACACACTCTGCTTCATATACACACTCTGCTTCATATATACACACTCTGGTTCATATATACACACTCTGCTTCATATACACACTCTGGTTCATATATACACACTCTGCTTCATATACACACTCTGCTTCATATATACACACTCTGCTTCATATATACACACTCTGCTTCATATATACACACTCTGCTTCATATATACACACTCTGGTTCATATATACACACTCTGGTTCATATATACACACTCTGCTTCATATATACACACTCTGCTTCATATATACACACTCTGTTTGATGGGAAGTGGGAGAGTGTGTTATTGTGACAGGGTTCTCTTCCTGTTTGTTTCTACAGGAGAACCTGCTGATAGATGAGAACCACAACCTAAAACTGATAGACTTTGGACTCTGTGCCAAACCTAAGGTATGTTTTGTGTTTGTTTATGGTATGTCTCCCTTTAGTGAGAGTGTAGTGAATGCTGTGTGTGTGTGTGTGTGTGTTAGGGAGGCGAGCTGATGACCTGCTGTGTGTGTGTGTGTGTGTGTCTGTCTGTGTCTGTGTGTGTGGGTTAGGGAGGTCTGGGTTATGAACTGATCACCTGCTGTGTGTGTGTGTGTGTTAGGGAGGTCTGGGTTATGAACTGATGACCTGCTGTGGAAGTCCAGCCTACGCTGCACCAGAGCTGATCCTGGGCAAGGCCTACATCGGCTCCGAGGTAAGGGAGTGCTGTGTGTGTGTGCACGTGCTGTGTGTGTGCACATGTTGTGTGTCCACGTGCTGTGTGTGTGTCCACGTGCTGTGTGTGTGCACGTGCTGTGTGTGTGCACATGTTGTGTGTCCACGTGCTGTGTGTGTGTCCATGTGCTGTGTGTGTGTATGTGCTGTGTGTGTGTACGTGCTGTGTGTGTGTACGTGCTGTGTGTGTCCACGTGCTGTGTGTGTGTACGTGCTGTGTGTGTGTACGTGCTGTGTGTGTGTACGTGCTGTGTGTGTGTACGTGCTGTGTGTGTGTATGTGCTGTGTGTGTGTACGTGCTGTGTGTGTGTACGTGCTGTGTGTGTGTATGTGCTGTGTGTGTGTATGTGCTGTGTGTGTGTACGTGCTGTGTGTGTGTACGTGCTGTGTGTGTGTACGTGCTGTGTGTGTGTATGTGCTGTGTGTGTGTATGTGCTGTGTGTGTACGTGCTGTGTGTGTGTACGTGCTGTGTGTGTGTATGTGCTGTGTGTGTGTATGTGCTGTGTGTGTGTACGTGCTGTGTGTGTGTATGTGCTGTGTGTGTGTACGTGCTGTGTGTGTGTACGTGCTGTGTGTGTGTGTGTGCTGTGTGTGTGTACGTGCTGTGTGTGTGTATGTGCTGTGTGTGTGTACGTGCTGTGTGTGTGTACGTGCTGTGTGTGTGTATGTGTGATCCTCTGTGTGTAACAGCTGCTCTGTGCAGGCTGATGTGTGGAGTATGGGGGTCCTGCTGTTTGCTCTGCTGTGTGGCTACCTGCCTTTCGATGATGACAACTGTATGGTCCTCTACAGGAAAATCACTGTAAGTCACAACGTGTGTGTGTGTGTGTTCATGTGTTGAAGTGTGTGTGTGTGTACTGTACTCCTGACTTCCTCTGTGGTTTTTGCAGAGAGGTAAATTTGACATCCCTCCTTGGTTGTCTGAAGGCAGTATTCAGTTACTCAGTCAGATGATGCAGGTACATTTCTCACCTCTGTCTTCTTCTCTCACCCTAAATACATCCTCCCCCCCCTCTCCATTCTGTTCTTATGTACCAGCCTTTCTTCTTCTAAGAGTTTGTTTTAGTGGTCAAGCAGTTTTCTACTCTCCCTGTGCAGGACCTGCTGGAGGTCTCTAACCTGCAGCTGTGCCTTCTGTCCACTAGGTGGAGCCCAGGAAACGTGTGACAGTGCATGCTCTGCTCAATCATCCCTGGATGGTGGCTGGCCATGGTAGTCCTGTGGAGTGGCACAGCAAGCAGCCGGTACACACACACACACACACACTCACACATATGAGCATCAGAGCACATGCATGTATAAAGCAGTGTGTGTAAAGCAGTGTGTGTAAGCGCTCTGGGTTTGTGTTGGTCCAGCTGGGGCACATTGATGAAGACTGCATCACTGAGATGGCTGTGAACATGAAGAGGTCCAGACAGAGCACCATTAAGCTGGTCAAACAGGTGTGTGTGTGTGTGTGTGGGTGTGTGTGTGTGTGTGTGTGTGTGTCAGGCCACACATGATCTTCTTGAGCTTTGATCCTCCCCAAAGCTCTAGATCAGGGGTGTCACCCTCCTGCCATGAGGGCCCAGAGGCTGCAGGTTTACCTGTCTACCAAGCAGCAACATCAGCTGATCTCACTGATGAGTTACTCTACTTAGTGAAATCAGCTGCAGTAGTGCTTTATGTGGTTGATGTGAAAACCTGCCCCCTCCTGGCCTACAGTGGTATGAGGGTGAGACCCCTGATCTAGATAAACTTGTGTTATTAACCACGGGTTGTGTTGGGTAGTGGTTGTGTTGGGTAGTGGTTGTGTTATTAACCCTGTGGTTGTGTTGGGTAGTGGTTGTGTTGGGTAGTGGTTGTGTTATTAACCATGTGGTTGTGTTGGGTAGTGGTCATATGACCAGACCACAGCTACCTACCTCCTGCTGCAGTCTAAGAAGCAGAGAGGGAAGCCCATCCGCCTGCGACCCCCCGCCCCTCTGACTGAGAGCCCCTGCTGCTCCCCCCAACACCATGCCCTGCAGGTGGGAACACACACCTGCACACACACCCGCACACGCCCTAACACACACCTGCACACACACCTGCCACCTGAAAGGTACGCTGGGTAGATCTCTCTGGCTCTTTCTCATGTATCCTATCCATCTGTTTCTTCCTGATCTCTCTCTCTCTCTCTCTCTCTCTCTCTCTCTCTCTCTCTCTCTCTCTCCATCTCTGTCTCTCTCTCTCTCTCTCTCTCTCTGTCTCTGTCTCTGCCTCTCGCTCTCTCCATGTCTCTCTCTCTCTCTCTCCATGTCTCTCTCTGTCTCTGTCTCTCTCTCTCTCTCCATGTCTCTCTCTCTCTTTCTCTGTGTCTCTCTCCGTCTCTGTCTCTCTCTCTCTCTCTCTCTCTCTCTCTCCATGTCTCTCTCTCTCTCTCTGTCTATGTCTCTCTCCATGTCTCCCTCCCTCCAGTCTCAGAATATTCTCCACTTCAGTGAGGACGAGGACCAGGGCTCCGTGGACTACCTTGACAACTGTTACTATGACGATGACTGTCCCTGGATGGCCCGCACACCCCAGCGGGTCAGAGGTCGAGCCCACGACCCGGTCAGCATGGCGTGTGGTGATGATGTCAGAACATGGGTCTCCTGTGTGACAGGATACTGACTTCCTGTCTTCTGCCCTGTGTGTGTGTGTGTGTGTCTGTGTGTGTGTGTCTGTGTGTGTGCGTGTGTGTGTGTATGTGTCTGTCTGTGTGTGTGTGTGTGTCTGTCTGTGTGTGTGTGTGTGTGTGTGTGCGTGTGTGTCTGTCTGTCTGTGTGTGCATGTGTGTGTGTGTGTGTGTGTCTGTCTGTGTGTGTGTCTGTCTGTGTGTGTGTGTGTGTCTGTCTGTGTGTGTGTGTGTGTGTGTCTGTCTGTGTGTGTGTGTGTGTGTGTCTTTGTGTGTGCGTGTGTGTCTGTCTGTCTGTGTGTGCATGTGTGTGTGTGTGTCTGTCTCTGTGTGTGTGCGTGTGTGTGTGCGTGTGTGTGTGCGTGTGTCTGTCTCTGTGTGTGCGTGTGTGTGTGCGTGTGTCTGTCTCTGTGTGTGTGTGTGTGTGTCCTCTCAGAGAACTCTGTCTCCTGCAGCTGACTGCAGGCGTCCTCATGGACGCACCCCGGACAGAGCTCCAATCACACCACATCACCGCCGGGAGAACACCAATGAAAACAAAGAGAACACCAATAAGGACGCAGACATTTTTGCACAGCCTGCTCCTCCGACACCAGCAACCAATAAGAAAGTTGCACGGGCCAATAAGAATATCCTGAACACGCCCACTTCTAATAACAACAATACTGGTGTGAGGATCACCGTGGAAACCCCCAAAGGTATGAACCCACACAGTCTAGACCAGGGCAGTCCTGGTCCCCAGGGGCCTCAGGGGCCACACAGTCCTGAAGGTTTTACATGTTTCCCTGCTCCAGCACACCTGATTCTAATGAATGGGTCATTAGGAGGCTTCCACAGAGCTTGATAAGAAGCCTTTCATTAGGATCAGGTGTGCTGGAGCAGGGAAACATCTAGAACCTTCAGGACTGGAATTGCCCATCCCTGCTCTAGGGCTATATGGATGTTTTCCATTGAGTATTTAAAGCACTCTTTACCTGTTCCATTATAGATTAGTCCACTGCCCTCTCTAGCCAACACACACACACACTCACTCACAGACACACACACACTCATTCTGCTGCACATTTCTAATCAGAAGTGTCACATTCACACATTTGCAAGTAAATAGTATTCAGTCCTAAAGTGTGTTGGCTCTGATCTCTCCCAAAGACACTCACATTTCTGATTCAGCTGTCATTAAACCACTTTGGGAGTGTGTGTGTGTGTGGGAGTGTGTGCGTGCGGGTGCGCATGTCTAATTGAATTGTCAAACCAATGGAGTTTTCCTATTAACAGTTCTAGTATTAAGCTTGAGGTATTACAGTGACTTGCTAATGGTGCTAATAGGACTATTAGCTATATTAGTAAATATGTGTCATGTGTAATAAAGCTAAACAAGACAGAACATCCTGCTTGGTAGGTCATTCTTCTTCTACCATCCTGTCAGTAGAACATGCTCTGGGGTCCCCCTGTAACACAGCTATAAAAGACACACACACACACGCAAGCACACACACGCACACGCAAGCACACACACACACACACACTCCCCAGGCATGTACTGTGACAGGTGGACCTGCACGCTGTCCCGTGTGGTGTGTAATGACATGTGTTCTCTGCACTCAGCCCTGTGTGTGTGTGGTGTGTGTGTGTGTGTGTGTGTGTTTCAGGAGGAAGTGCTGCTAAGGACCAGTCCAGGAAGAGAGGAGAAGACAGCAAGGATTTAGACCTGGAGATGCTGGCCTTCAGCCCCGAGCGGAGGTGAGATGAGGGGGAGAGGGAGGGGGGGAGGGAGGGGGGGAGGGGGGGGGGGGGAGGGAGGGAGGGAGAGAGGGGGGAGGGAAAGAGGGAGGGATGGAGCGAGGGAGGGAGGAAGGGAGGGAGCGGGGGAGGGATGGAGCGAGGGAGGGAGGGAGGGGAGACATGGAAACCAGACTTACAACTGGGACACAAGACAGTGTACATTGGTCAGGCAGGTCAAAGGTCAGTGTGTCCCTGGCTAGGTCGCGGTCTCTGGACATGGCGTCTCAGGGGGACAGCGGGCAGAAGAAGCGGGGAGGGAGGGTGTTTGGCAGCCTGGAGAGAGGACTGGACAAGGTCATCACCATGCTCACACCCAGCAAGAGACGGGCACTCCGGGACGGCCCACGGAAAATCAAGGTACACACACACACACACACACCGACATGCTTCTAAAGAACACATGGTTATATCTGACTGCTAAGATGAGTGTTGAGGGCAGAACCTGCACCTGTGTTTGGCAGGCCCAGTATAACGTGACCCTCTGAGCAGCCAGAGCAGCCCAGACCAGGTGCTCCACAACATCCTCACCATCCTGCCGGAGAAACATGTCGACTTCACCCAGAAAGGGTGAGAACCACACACACACTCAGCAGACACACACGCTCACTGCTGGATTCAGAGCTGTGCTGACCGTCCACTCTGATGTGTGTTGAGCTGTGCTGACCGTCCACTCTGATGTGTGTTGAGCTGTGCTGACTGTCCACTCTGATGTGTGTTGAGCTGTGCTGACCGTCCACTCTGATGTGTGTTGAGCTGTGCTGACCGTCCACTCTGATGTGTGTTGAGCTGTGCTGACCGTCCACTCTGATGTGTGTTGAGCTGTGCTGACCGTCCTCCTCTCTCCAGATACACTCTGAAGTGCCGCACCCAGGGGGACTTTGGGAAGGTTACCATGGCGTTTGAGCTGGAGGTGTGTCTCCTGCAGCGTCTTGATGTGGTGGGCGTCAGACGCCGGAGGCTGAAGGGAGATGCCTGGGTCTACAAGCACCTGGTGGAGGATATCCTGTCCAGCTCCAGTATCTGATGTCTGGGTTTGGGTCTATCTGCTCCAGTATCTGGGTCTGAGCCTGGGTCTTGGACTGGGTCTGGTTCGGATCTGGTCTGGGTCTGGTTTGGTCTGGTCTGGGTCTGGGTTTGGGTCTATCTGCTCAAGTATCTGGGTCTGAGCCTCGGTCTTGTCTGGGTCTTGTCTGGGTCTTGGACTGGGTCTATCTGCTTAGGTTTCATGTGTGTCCACATCAGTGTTTTCTAAACAAAACATGCCAATCTAACAAAACCACATTCCTCCCTGATGCTTAACATGACTGACATTAGAAATAAAGACTCATTCTGTCATTTTATGTTTGTTTTTAAATTGTAAAGTGATATTTTCCTATCATGTAAGTTACTGTGCTGTGGATGTACAGAGTTTCTTTGTCTGTTGTAGTTTTTCTTTGTTATTGATAATATGTTGTAAATTTAGGAAAATTCATAATTCCGTTTCCACAGAGTTATGTATATGTTTCATAAACTGACGGTTTCATGCAGTACAAAATAAATAAAATGCAAGTTTTTTCATTCTTTTTACTTGACTATTTTCGTCCAAACAAATGTTTTATGATCCAGTGATGATTTTTATGGTAGAAAGGATATTATAAAGTGATTGTTATGACATGAACTGGCTAGTTAGCACATCATGCTAATTGGCTCTGTGTGACGTCTACCTAATGACAGGAGCTAATAGCATAAATGCTAATGACGTTTAGCTAGGATAGCGAGCCTGGTGGGAAAGGGCCGGGGTGTGTGTGTGTGTGAGGGGGCTGGTGTGTGTGTGAGGGGGCTGGTGTGTGTGTCTGAGGGGGCTGGTGTGTGTGTGAGGGGGCTGGTGTGTGTGTCTGAGGGGGCTGGTGTGTGTGTGAGGGGGCTGGTGTGTGTCTGAGGGGGCTGGTGTGTGTCTGAGGGGGCTGGTGTGTGTGTGTGTGAGGGGGCTGGTGTGTGTGTCTGAGGGGGCTGGTGTGTGTGTGTCTGAGGGGGCTGGTGTGTGTGTGTGTGAGGGGGCTGGTGTGTGTGTGAGGGGGCTGGTGTGTGTGTGAGGGGGCCGGTGTGTGTGTGTCTGAGGGGGCTGGTGTGTGTCTGAGGGGGCTGGTGTGTGTGTGTCTGAGGGGGCTGGTGTGTGTGTGTGTGAGGGGGCTGGTGTGTGTGTGAGGGGGCTGGTGTGTGTGTGAGGGGGCCGGTGTGTGTGTGTCTGAGGGGGCTGGTGTGTGTCTGAGAGGGCTGGTGTGTGTGTCTGAGAGGGCTGGTGTGTGTGTCTGAGAGGGCTGGTGTGTGTGTCTGAGAGGGCTGGTGTGTGTGTGTGAGGGGGCTGGTGTGTGTCTGAGGGGGCTGGTGTGTGTGTCTGAGAGGGCTGGTGTGTGTGTCTGAGAGGGCTGGTGTGTGTGTGTGAGGGGGCTGGTGTGTGTCTGAGGGGGCTGGTGTGTGTCTGAGAGGGCTGGTGTGTGTGTGTGAGGGGGCTGGTGTGTGTCTGAGGGGGCTGGTGTGTGTGTCTGAGAGGGCTGGTGTGTGTGTCTGAGAGGGCTGGTGTGTGTGTGTGAGGGGGCTGGTGTGTGTCTGAGGGGGCTGGTGTGTGTCTGAGAGGGCTGGTGTGTGTGTCTGAGAGGGCTGGTGTGTGTGTCTGAGAGGGCTGGTGTGTGTGTCTGAGGGGGCTGGTGTGTGTGTCTGAGGGGGCTGGTGTGTGTCTGAGGGGGCTGGTGTGTGTCTGAGGGGGCTGGTGTGTGTGTCTGAGGGGGCTGGTGTGTGTCTGAGGGGGCTGGTGTGTGTGTGAGGGGGCTGGTGTGTGTGTCTGAGGGGGCTGGTGTGTGTGTGAGGGGGCTGGTGTGTGTGTCTGAGAGGGCTGGTGTGTGTGTGTGAGGGGGCTGGTGTGTGTGTGAGGGGGCTGGTGTGTGTATCTGAGAGGGCTGGTGTGTGTGTGAGGGGGCTGGTGTGTGTGTCTGAGATGGCTGGTGTGTGTGTCTGAGGGGGCTGGTGTGTGTCTGAGGGGGCTGGTGTGTGTCTGAGAGGGCTGGTGTGTGTGTGAGGGAGCTTGTGTGTGTGTGAGGGGGCTGGTGTGTGTGTGAGGGGGCTGGTGTGTGTGTCTGAGAGTCAGTTTCTCCTTCGTTCCCTGGTGGGGGGGGGGTAATGGGTGGGTGAGACAATAATAAGAGTTTAACCTTAATGATGGAGAGGGAGAAAGATGGGGGGTGGATAAGGGGGAGGGGGTTAAATGCTAATTTAGCAGGGGGGGTTGGTTAACTGCTGTGTACATGTGGGAATGTGTGTGTGTGAGGGCGGGGCAGGGGGCAGCAGCAGGAACACACACCACCTGTCACCTGCCTCATTTGGGAAAGAAATATTCACCTTCCTCTCTCTCCCTCTCACCCTCTCTCTCTTCCTCACCGTTGGTTTACTATGGGTAAGGAGATACAAGTGAGGAGATACAGGTGAGGAGATATGGGTGAGGAGATATGGGTGAGGAGAGATGGGTGAGGAGATATGGGTGAGGAGATATGGGTGAGGAAATACGGGTGAGGAGATACGGGTGAGGAGATACAGGTGAGGAGATATGGGTGAGGAGATATGGGTGAGGAGAGATGGGTGAGGAGAGATGGGTGAGGAGATATGGGTGAGGAGATACGGGTGAGGAAATACGGGTGAGGAGATACGGGTGAGGAGATATGGGTTAGGAGAGATGGGTGAGGAGATATGGGTGAGGAGAGATGGGTGAGGAGAGATGGGTGAGGAGAGATGGGTGAGGAGTGATGGGTGAGGAGATATGGGTGAGGAGAGATGGGTGAGGAGAGATGGGTGAGGAGAGATGGGTGAGGAGAGATGGGTGAGGAGTGATGGGTGAGGAGATATGGGTGAGGAGAGATGGGTGAGGAGATATGGGTGAGGAGAGATGGGTGAGGAGATATGGGTGAGGAGATACGGGTGAAGAGATATGGGTTAGGAAAGATGGGTGAGGAGATATGGGTGAGGAGAGATGGGTGAGGAGATATGGGTGAGGAGATACTGGTGAGGAGATATGGGTGAGGAGATACGGGTGAGGAGATACGGGTTAGGAGATAAGGTTGAGGAGATATGGGTGAGGAGATACGGGTGAGGAGATATGGGTGAGGATATATGGGTGAGGAGAGATGGGTGAGGAGATATGGGTGAGGAGAGATGGGTGAGGAGATATGGGTAAGGAGAGATGGGTGAGGAGATATGGGTGAGGAGATATGGGTGAGGAGATAAGGGTGAGGAGATAAGGGTGAGGAGATATGGGTGAGGAGATATGGGTGAGGAGATAAGGGTGAGGAGATATGGGTGAGGAGATATGGGTGAGGAGATATGGGTGAGGAGATATGGGTGAGGAGAGATGGGTGAGGAGATATGGGTGAGGAGAGATGGGTGAGGAGATATGGGTGAGGAGAGATGGGTGAGGAGATATGGGTGAGGAGATATGGGTGAGGAGATAAGGGTGAGGAGATAAGGGTGAGGAGATATGGGTGAGGAGAGATGGGTGAGGAGATATGGGTGAGGAGAGATGGGTGAGGAGATATGGGTGAGGAGAGATGGGTGAGGAGATATGGGTGAGGAGAGATGGGTGAGGAGATATGGGTGAGGAGAGATGGGTGAGGAGATATGGGTGAGGAGAGATGGGTGAGGAGATATGGGTGAGGAGAGATGGGTGAGGAGATATGGGTGAGGAGATACGGGTGAGGAGATATGGGTTAGGAAAGATGGGTGAGGAGATATGGGTGAGGAGAGATGGGTGAGGAGAGATCGGTGAGGAGAGATGGGTGAGGAGATATGGGTGAGGAGAGATGGGTGAGGAGATATGGGTGAGGAGATACTGGTGAGGAGATATGGGTGAGGAGATACGGGTGAGGAGATACGGGTTAGGAGATAAGGTTGAGGAGATATGGGTGAGGAGATACGGGTGAGGAGATATGGGTGAGGATATATGGGTGAGGAGAGATGGGTGAGGAGATATGGGTGAGGAGAGATGGGTGAGGAGATATGGGTAAGGAGAGATGGGTGAGGAGATATGGGTGAGGAGATATGGGTGAGGAGATAAGGGTGAGGAGATAAGGGTGAGGAGATATGGGTGAGGAGATATGGGTGAGGAGATAAGGGTGAGGAGATAAGGGTGAGGAGATATGGGTGAGGAGATATGGGTGAGGAGATATGGGTGAGGAGAGATGGGTGAGGAGATATGGGTGAGGAGAGATGGGTGAGGAGATATGGGTGAGGAGAGATGGGTGAGGAGATATGGGTGAGGAGATATGGGTGAGGAGATAAGGGTGAGGAGATAAGGGTGAGGAGATATGGGTGAGGAGAGATGGGTGAGGAGATATGGGTGAGGAGAGATGGGTGAGGAGATATGGGTGCGGATATATGGGTGAAGAGAGATGGGTGAGGAGATATGGGTGAGGAGAGATATGGGTGAGGAGAGATGGGTGAGGAGATATGGGTGAGGAGAGATGAGTGAGGAGATATGGGTGAGGAGAGATGGGTGAGGAGAGATGGGTGAGGAGATATGGGTGAGGAGATAAGGGTGAGGAGATAAGGGTGAGGAGATATGGGTGAGGAGATATGGGTGAGGAGAGATGGGTGAGGAGATAAGGGTGAGGAGATATGGGTGAGGAGATATGGGTGAGGAGAGATGGGTGAGGAGATATGGGTGAGGAGAGATGGGTGAGGAGATAAGGGTGAGGAGATAAGGGTGAGGAGATATGGGTGAGGAGATATGGGTGAGGAGAGATGGGTGAGGAGATATGGGTGAGGAGATATGGGTGAGGAGATAAGGGTGAGGAGATAAGGGTGAGGAGATATGGGTGAGGAGATATGGGTGAGGAGATAAGGGTGAGGAGATAAGGGTGAGGAGATATGGGTGAGGAGAGATGGATGAGGAGATATGGGTGAGGAGAGATGGGTGAGGAGAGATGGGTGAGGAGATAAGGGTGAGGAGATAAGGGTGAGGAGATATGGGTGAGGAGATAAGGGTGAGGAGATAAGGGTGAGGAGATAAGGGTGAGGAGATATGGGTGAGGAGATATGGGTGAGGAGAGATGGGTGAGGAGATATGGGTGAGGAGAGATGGGTGAGGAGATATGGGTGAGGAGAGATGGGTGAGGAGAGATGGGTGAGGAGATATGGGTGAGGAGAGATGGGTGAGGAGAGATGGGTGAGGAGAGATGGGTGAGGAGATATGAACCGCCTGCCATCACATCCACACTGCATCACTAACAATCAGCCTTAGTATCCAGGAAGTCAACTGACTGGCAGAGTTAAATAGGAAGGTGTTGCTGTGATTGGTCAAGTGTTCACCCCAAACCAGCAGGGGGCAGCACTGTGTCTGTCCACACCTCAATACAGCTCTAAAACCCAAGCCAGAGTAGGCAGATTGTTAAAAGGATTAACAAATTAAACCAAAGAACAGAGAACATTTCCAGTGGACTCTAAACCAAGGCTCCTTCCCCATATCCAGCTTCTCTGCCACACCAGTGTATCTCCAGCCAACAGTGAGTAACATGGCTGTTTGTGACTCTCTTACTGCCGCAGCTGATTGTCTGTCCTGGGTGAACTTTCACACTTGGTGGAAGTTCAGATTCTTTGTTTATCGTGGTTGCAAAGAAGTAGATTGTTAAATGAGTGTGAGTGTGTGTGTGTGTGTGTGTGTGTGTCCAGCTGTGCTCCATCAGTGAACCTGAGAGGAACATGAGGAGCTTTCTTGTGGGCATGTTACTTCTCCTCTTCATCTGTGAGTTCTCCTCTTCATCTGTGAGTTCTCCTCTTCATGTTACTTCTCCTCTTCATCTGTGAGTTCTCCTCTTCATGTTACTTCTCCTCTTCATCTGTGAGTTCTCCTCTTCATGTTACTTCTCCTCTTCATCTGTGAGTTCTCCTCTTCATGTTACTTCTCCTCTTCATCTGTGAGTTCTCCTCTTCATCTGTGAGTTCTCCTCTTCATGTTACTTCTCCTCTTCATCTGTGAGTTCTCCTCTTCATGTTACTTCTCCTCTTCATCTGTGAGTTCTCCTCTTCATGTTACTTCTCCTCTTCATCTGTGAGTTCTCCTCTTCATGTTACTTCTCCTCTTCATCTGTGAGTTCTCCTCTTCATGTTACTTCTCCTCTTCATCTGTGAGTTCTCCTCTTCATGTTACTTCTCCTCTTCATCTGTGAGTTCTCCTCTTCATCTGTGAGTTCTCCTCTTCATCTGTGAGTTCTCCTCTTCATGTTACTTCTCCTCTTCATCTGTGAGTTCTCCTCTTCATGTTACTTCTCCTCTTCATCTGTGAGTTCTCCTCTTCATGTTACTTCTCCTCTTCATCTGTGAGTTCTCCTCTTCATGTTACTTCTCCTCTTCATCTGTGAGTTCTCCTCTTCATCTGTGAGTTCTCCTCTTCATCTGTGAGTTCTCCTCTTCATGTTACTTCTCCTCTTCATCTGTGAGTTCTCCTCTTCATCTGTGAGTTCTCCTCTTCATGTTACTTCTCCTCTTCATCTGTGAGTTCTCCTCTTCATCTGTGAGTTCTCCTCTTCATGTTACTTCTCCTCTTCATCTGTGAGTTCTCCTCTTCATCTGTGAGTTCTCCTCTTCATCTGTGAGTTCTCCTCTTCATGTTACTTCTCCTCTTCATCTGTGAGTTCTCCTCTTCATGTTACTTCTCCTCTTCATCTGTGAGTTCTCCTCTTCATGTTACTTCTCCTCTTCATCTGTGAGTTCTCCTCTTCATGTTACTTCTCCTCTTCATCTGTGAGTTCTCCTCTTCATGTTACTTCTCCTCTTCATCTGTGAGTTCTCCTCTTCATCTGTGAGTTCTCCTCTTCATCTGTGAGTTCTCCTCTTCATGTTACTTCTCCTCTTCATCTGTGAGTTCTCCTCTTCATGTTACTTCTCCTCTTCATCTGTGAGTTCTCCTCTTCATGTTACTTCTCCTCTTCATCTGTGAGTTCTCCTCTTCATGTTACTTCTCCTCTTCATCTGTGAGTTCTCCTCTTCATGTTACTTCTCCTCTTCATCTGTGAGTTCTCCTCTTCATCTGTGAGTTCTCCTCTTCATCTGTGAGTTCTCCTCTTCATGTTACTTCTCCTCTTCATCTGTGAGTTCTCCTCTTCATGTTACTTCTCCTCTTCATCTGTGAGTTCTCCTCTTCATCTGTGAGTTCTCCTCTTCATGTTACTTCTCCTCTTCATCTGTGAGTTCTCCTCTTCATGTTACTTCTCCTCTTCATCTGTGAGTTCTCCTCTTCATGTTACTTCTCCTCTTCATCTGTGAGTTCTCCTCTTCATGTTACTTCTCCTCTTCATCTGTGAGTTCTCCTCTTCATGTTACTTCTCCTCTTCATCTGTGAGTTCTCCTCTTCATGTTACTTCTCCTCTTCATCTGTGAGTTGAGTCCAGTAGGAGAGTTTGTGCATCATAACAACTTCACTGATCTTAGCTGTTACCAGTGTGTCAATATAAACATTGAGGTGTGTTCACCTTGAGTGTCTGTGTGTGTGTGTGTGTGTGTGTGTGTGTATGCCTCTCAGGGCTTCACAAAGCACAGAGATTTGAAGTGGATGGACTTGCTTGTGACCAAGTAAGACTTCCTTTAATCCTTTCCCAGACTGAACTGGTGGTTATGTGTGTCTCAGAAACCTGACCAGTTTCCTGTTCCTGGTTGACCTCCAGGTCCTCCCTGTGGGTCAGACAGCCGCCTCCCTCCTCCTCTCCCCTGTGTCTCTCTTCAGATGGGTGCTCTCCACCATGGTTACAGTCCTCCGCTCTGCTCCTGGCCTCCTCCTCAGCTGTGTTCACTCCTCTCTGCTCCTCCTCCTGGCTGCTCCTTGGGTCTGGGCCTCCTTGTGTGTGTGTGGGCTGCTGTTCAGCCTGCAGGTGGCGCTCTACTTGCTTCACCTTGGCTTGGTTGTGGCAACAGTGACCATGGTGGCTCTGACTCTGTATAACATGGCTCCTGTTTCCAACTCTGCTGGGGGAGTCGGTCACTAGGAGAACCTGGAACCACAGAGGGAGGAGGACAGAAACAGACCTGACACCCATGACACTGAGTAGAAATGGCAGCATTGTTTCTATCTTAATCTAAGTCTTTTTAATCCTTTGTAAAAGGTGTTGTGTGTGTTCAGTGAGCAGTGTGGACCAGCAGTGTAGACCAGCAGTGTAGACCAGCAGTGTGGACCAGCAGTGTAGACCAGCAGTGTAGACCAGCAGTGTAGACCAGCAGTGTGGACCAGCAGTGTGGACCAGCAGTGTAGACCAGCAGTGTGGACCAGCAGTGTAGACCAGCAGTGTAGACCAGCAGTGTAGACCAGCAGTGTGGACCAGCAGTGTGGACCAGCAGTGTAGACCAGCAGTGTAGACCAGCAGTGTAGACCAGCAGTGTAGACCAGCAGTGTGGACCAGCAGTGTGGACCAGCAGTGTAGACCAGCAGTGTGGACCAGCAGTGTAGACCAGCAGTGTGGACCAGCAGTGTAGACCAGCAGTGTGGACCAGCAGTGTAGACCAGCAGTGTAGACCAGCAGTGTGGACCAGCAGTGTAGACCAGCAGTGTGGACCAGCAGTGTGGACCAGCAGTGTAGACCAGCAGTGTGGACCAGCAGTGTAGACCAGCAGTGTGGACCAGCAGTGTAGACCAGCAGTGTGGACCAGCAGTGTAGACCAGCAGTGTAGACCAGCAGTGTGGACCAGCAGTGTAGACCAGCAGTGTGGACCAGCAGTGTGGACCAGCAGTGTAGACCAGCAGTGTGGACCAGCAGTGTAGACCAGCAGTGTGGACCAGCAGTGTAGACCAGCAGTGTGGACCAGCAGTGTAGACCAGCAGTGTGGACCAGCAGTGTGGACCAGCAGTGTGGACCAGCAGTGTAGACCAGCAGTGTGGACCAGCAGTGTGGACCAGCAGTGTAGACCAGCAGTGTGGACCAGCAGTGTGGACCAGCAGTGTAGACCAGCAGTGTGGACCAGCAGTGTAGACCAGCAGTGTGGACCAGCAGTGTAGACCAGCAGTGTGGACCAGCAGTGTAGACCAGCAGTGTAGACCAGCAGTGTGGACCAGCAGTGTAGACCAGCAGTGTGGACCAGCAGTGTGGACCAGCAGTGTAGACCAGCAGTGTGGACCAGCAGTGTAGACCAGCAGTGTGGACCAGCAGTGTAGACCAGCAGTGTGGACCAGCAGTGTAGACCAGCAGTGTGGACCAGCAGTGTGGACCAGCAGTGTGGACCAGCAGTGTAGACCAGCAGTGTGGACCAGCAGTGTAGACCAGCAGTGTGGACCAGCAGTGTAGACCAGCAGTGTAGACCAGCAGTGTGGACCAGCAGTGTGGACCAGCAGTGTAGACCAGCAGTGTAGACCAGCAGTGTGGACCAGCAGTGTGGACCAGCAGTGTGGACCAGCAGTGTAGACCAGCAGTGTAGACCAGCAGTGTGGACCAGCAGTGTGGACCAGCAGTGTAGACCAGCAGTGTGGACCAGCAGTGTGGACCAGCAGTGTGGACCAGCAGTGTGGACCAGCAGTGTGGACCAGCAGTGTGGACCAGCAGTGTAGACCAGCAGTGTAGACCAGCAGTGTGGACCAGCAGTGTGGACCAGCAGTGTAGACCAGCAGTGTAGACCAGCAGTGTGGACCAGCAGTGTGGACCAGCAGTGTAGACCAGCAGTGTGGACCAGCAGTGTAGACCAGCAGTGTGGACCAGCAGTGTGGACCTGAGGACTTGTGTTAGACTGAAGCTGTGAGCGTCACACAGCTGCTAACACTCTCACATTAGTCTGTGACTGGGAACATGAAGCCTGATTAAACTGGGTGTTACTAGATGAGAGGAATAACTGTTCTGAAGAACGACTGTTTCTGTCATAACACACGTGCACACACACATACACACACACGTGCACACACACGTGCACACACACGTGCACACACACGTGCACACACACGTGCACACACACACCCCATCTCTGGATCCCAGTTATCAGTGAATAGTTCTTTATTTTTCAGTGTCTGATATTCACAGATTTGTGCTGCAGGATCTCTAGCTGTGTGTTTATGTTGACTTAACATGGAAATCAGCCCAAATGGCTAATCTGCCTTCGGTCTGAACACTGGCCTCACCTGGCCTCACCTGGCCTCACCTGGCCTCACCTGACCTCACCTGGTCTCACCTAGCCTCACCTGGTCTCACCTGGCCTCACCTGGTCTCACCTGGCCTCACCAGGCCTCACCTGGCCTCACCTGCTCTCTCCTGGTCTCACCTGGTTTCGCCTGGCCTCACCTGATCTCACCTGGCCTCACCTGATCTCACCTGGCCTCACCTGGCCTCACCTGCTCTCACCTGGCCTCACCTGGCCTCACCTGCTCTCTCCTGGCCTCACCTGGCCTCACCTGGCCTCACCTGGCCTCACCTGCTCTCTCCTGGTCTCACCTGGCCTCACCTGGTCTCACCTGGCCTCACCTGGTCTCACCTGGCCTCACATGCTCTCACCTGGCCTCACCTGCTCTTTCCTGGCCTCACCTGGCCTCACCTGGCCTCACCTGGTCTCACCTGGTCTCACCTGGTCTCACCTGGTCTCACCTGGTCTCACCTGGCCTCACCTGGCCTCACCTGCTCTCTCCTGGCCTCACCTGGCCTCACCTGGCCTCACCTGATCTCACCTGGCCTCACCTGGCCTCATCTGCTCTCACCTGACCTCACCTGGCCTCACCTGCTCTCTCCTGGCCTCACCTGGCCTCACCTGCTCTCTCCTGGCCTCACCTGGCCTCACCTGGCCTCACCTGGCCTCACATGCTCTCTCCTGGCCTCACCTGGTGAAGAACTCTTGGGAAGTTAGAATGAGAATGTGTTTCTGGAGACTCCTGGTCTGAGCATGTCAACCAGCCGTACATCCTGGACTCATACTTGACCCTGACCGTGTCCAGGGGCTACAGGGAGGCTCTGCTTCAGGATCAGAGGCTGATCTCTCTCTGTGTGTTAAGACAGAGCAGTAAATGTGTGTGTGTGTGTGTCTGTGTGTCTGTGTGTAATGGAGGGAGAATGAAGGCAAATCACAGAGATTTATTACATCGTCTTGGCATCCTAATTAGCATAAAGACTGGACCAGCCCACTCAAGCAGAGAATTAAAAAACTTAATTGTGCGGTCATCCCTCCCTCCCTCCCTCTCTCCCTCTCTCTCTCTGCTCTGAAGCATATGACTTCATATTGTTTAATTGTTGACGACAAGCCGACTGTCTTCAGGTCTTTGAGAGTCAGAGACAGAGAGAGGGAGGAAAGAACGAAGGGGGATGTAGAGGTGAAGGGGCTGAGGAGGACTGAAGGAAGGAAGTAGATCTAGAGGAGAGAGGGAGAAGGAAGAAGGAGGAGACTTCATGTTGTGGTGGAACCTGTGTTTGAGTGTGTGTGTGTGTGTGTGTGTGTGTGTGTTCTGTCATGTCACCCAGCTCTGTAGCAGACGAGGTTAAGAGTTTAGGCCTCCTCACACTGTTCCTCTCCGAACTGACAGATCAC